>BHEV01072675.1:0-22812 GCA_004319985.1 Emydocephalus ijimae | reverse complement strand
CAAAATAACAGTCCATTAGTCATGTATCATTTAGTCAGTCCATTCAAGGATATTCATTTAGCAAAGTCCGTGTAGAAATATTCTTATGTCATTTCACTTACAATAAATCAAGTGTCCTTTGTTTATCTCTCCCGTTCGAGCAAAGCAGTCTTGAATCCAATGCAATAATCAGGGATCATCAAGCCAGAGAGAGAGCAAGCTGCCGTCTTGCTTCTTTTAAAGTGCTTTTACAACCACTCCCTTAATTACATTCCTCCAGTTAAAGTTACAGACACTTTAACTTACAAACTATGATTACATATTTATTATTTTACCTAAACCAGTTAGGGTAAACAATGTTATCCTTAACACCCTTCCCTTCCCTCCTCTTCTGAATTGGCAGTGTCGTCTCCCTTGAGTCAGCAAACAATGCAGAGCAGCCGACAGATTCCCCCAGGTTCTCTCCTTGGGGCCAGCTTCAATAAAAGCAACGATGGCCTTCCTGGGAACTGGGTTTCCTGCTCTGGTCTCTCTTGTGGGGCTGGTGCCTGTGGAGAGAAACGAAGGAGGAGGGAAGAGGGGGAACTGCCTTGGTTCCATGGCAAATGATGTGTCTGTTGTCCCCCCTTCCCAACCCTGTGGTGGAAGCTTATAAAATCAGAATCTCTGCACCACTGAAAATCATAATAGCCATCATGGGCTCCTCCTCCTCCTTCCCCCCTGTGGCTTAGTGACAGGAGTGGGATGGGTGGTGGTCAGGCCACACTGAAGCCTGGAATGTTTTACTGGCTCCCAGAGGGTCTTAGGGGAGCATGTGTTCCTGGCCCCCTCCCCTCCCTCCCCCAGCCACTGTGCCTCCCTTTGAGCTCAGCCCAGCACTTCCCCATTCTCCGCTTAGCTACCTCTGGCCTCACATGGTTCCTGGTTTCCATTTCAGAATAAGTTTTTATGGAGGGGAATTCTGAAAGTTTACTCTTATTTCAAAAAGACATTCCGGAACCCTTTGTTCTAAAACAGGGGTCTCCAACCTTGGCAATTTTGCTGGCTGGGGAATTCTGGGAGTTGAAGTCCACCATGCTTAAAGGTGCCACAGTTGGAGACCCCTGCTCTAAAATGTGCTAGCGCTGAGAAGGTTTGTGAAGCAGCCCCCGATCCAGATGGAAAGGCCTGAGTTTCCTGTTAAGCCCAATGAAACACGGTTGCCAGAGTCTGTGCCATTTCTGTTCAGAGTGCCCTGGCTCTGGGGGGGTTGGGTTGTGTCCGTCCATCTTGTCATCTCCCCAACTATCCTGCCTGACTAACGTGACTCCCTTGGCATTGCAGCCGGATCTGGGACACGGCTTCTGGCCAGTGCTTGAAAACATTGATTGGTGAGTTGGCTCCTCTCCAAAAGGAAGAATTGGCTCAGGCAAATCCTCCTTTCACCCTGTGGTCCTGAAACAGGCCTTTCTTTCATTCTCTCTTTCAGATGACGACAATCCGCCTGTGTCGTTTGTGAAGTTCTCTCCAAATGGCAAATACATTCTAGCAGCAACTCTGGATAAGTAAGAGCCGAAGAATTCTGATTTTCCAAAGAAAATGGTGGGAGGGAGGAGGGGAAAGGCTGTCCAAAGGCGATGCGGAGGAAGGTCCTGCTGGGCTTCTAGATTTCCGGACCAGCCTGGCTCTTGATTTCCTAGGCGGAAAAACCCCAGGAGTCGAGTTGCCCACCCCCCCCCCCCAAACCTCCAAACGTTTTTGCCAAACTAAAAGTGTCAGAAAGGGAACTATTTTAAATACATGACTGGAGAATAATAATTTTTAAAATGGCTTCAGCTTTTTTTTCTTGGCGCTGCCTGGTCCCCCTTGAGGAGCAGCCCCTGGCCCAAACTGCCCTGCGGGCCGCAAAGAGGCCTCGGCCTGCAGTTCTCTCCCCTCGCACAATTTGGGGAGCCCTCCCGGCTTCATTTCTCCCTTGATTTTTCCAACAACTCTTTTATTTCGCTTCCACTTCCATTTCGGGGTAGCAGCCCAGGACCCTCCAAAGTATGAAAGGGCTAGGTAAAGAATACCTCCCCCCCCCAAAAAAAATTCAGGTGTGGTTTTAAAACACTTTCAAGAAGGGGAAAAACTGATGGTGTGAACCAACAGGTAGATACAGGCAAGAATATGAGAGAAATAGTCCCTTCCGGGCTGGTGGGGAGCGAAGGAAGGCGGGCCCCAAGAGAGCTTGGAGGAATTGTGGTGGGTCCTTCTGTGGACCTTTCTAACCAGAGTGTTTCCTTCCCTCCAGCACTCTCAAGCTTTGGGACTACAGCAAAGGGAAGGTGAGTGCCTGTGTTTAACCCAGAAGATGCTCCCATAAATCCCTGGAAAGCTTGCTTAGCCTCAGGCCCTCCGTTCCTCCTGCAGAAGCGAGTCCTGCTCTCTCTCTTCAATGGGAGGGATTTATTAAGCAGTCTCAGACTAACCACACCGACTGCTGACTTCCCACAATAGAAGCTTAGTTCAACAGTCATTTGAAATCAATGCAGCTTGGCAAATAGCCTCCAGGTTCCAAATATTCCCAGACCACTAAAATTCAGGAGACGGCAGAGTTGAGGAGGGTGCAGACATTAAATCTGGGGCAGAAGTTTCCCCTTCGTCCAGAGGGAAAGTCTGGGCTTTCAGGTAAGAGTGAGGGTGCCCAAAGGCAGAGGGCCTTCTCCTGCCTGGGCTCTCCTGCCGAGGTGTGATAGGTGCCTCTGGCCTTCTCTCTCTTCCAGTGCCTCAAGACCTACACAGGCCACAAGAATGAGAAGTATTGCATCTTTGCCAACTTTTCAGTTACTGGCGGGAAGGTGAGGATCTCTCAGTTCTGAGTTGCATGGGAGGAACCCGTCTCCCTCATCGGTGCAAATGCCACCGGAGTTGAAATTGAACGGGCAGGATTCGAATTCCGGGGCAGGGCCTGGGTGAGGGGACAAGGTCCAGTAAGGCAGCAGCAGCAGTGCCTCTCCCGGGAACAGGATCTAAGGCAGGCATCCTCAAACTTGGTGACGAAGACTTGCTGGCTGGGGAATTCTGGGAGTTGAAGTCCACAAGTCTTAAAAGTGGCCAAGTTTGAGGGCTCCTGACCTAAGGGCTGGCGCCAGGTCTGACGTGAGAAGGAGTGGCAGGCTGTCGACTTTGAGGCAGGGAGGCTGCTGCCTTCCTGACGATGCTTCTCCTCCAAGATGAGACTTAGTGAGGTCTTGGTATTTTGGGAAACTGGCTCTGGGACTCCCATTTCCGATAGGAGTTGGTGGGGGGGAGGAGGAGTGAGTGTGAGAAGCAGCCCCATCCGACGGGATCTCTGCCTGTCCGCCTGGGCCAGCCACGCTCGGTCCCCTCCTCTCCTGAATGCATTTCTTCCCTTTAGTGGATCGTGTCTGGTTCGGAGGACAACCTAGTTTACATTTGGAACCTCCAAACGAAAGAGATTGTACAGAAGCTGCAAGGGCACACAGGTAGGAGCGCTCGGGCTGCCTGAAAAGTGGCTGGGAAGTTGGTTTCCTCGGGATGCGATAGGGGCTGCACGAGGCCCCCACTTGGGCTATCGGCACCTGGCCGGAAAGAAACCTGTGGCTTTGGGGGATGGGCCTTTTCGGCTTTATGCCCAGCACAAACTTCAAGAGGCCTGTCTGGACCTCCTGCCGCAGCCTGGAACTTTGGGGGCCCAATCCTGCATTTCTGCCGCCCCCCACTATTCCCCCCGCCCAGGGTTCCCTCCCACCTGCTTAAGGAATCCGTCTTCTGCCCTAGAGGGAGGGATTGCAGGGCCTTAATGGGCTTGGCTTGATTCTCCCTGCTGTAAAGCTGCAAACAACCCAGGGGGTCTCCTTGGCCCTTGGGCTGAGTGGGGATATTGGGGGGGTCTCTCATAGTTGTGCCTGCTCCCCCTCTACTCCCATCCCGGATCCAGGACTGTTGACACAGGATCTGAGTATAGTGTCCCTGCTAATATAAGAAAGAGATGGTGCTATGGGCTTTTGTTGAGCAGGAGGAGCATGAGAACACAATGCCCCTTGCCCTCAAATGTGACACCCTTGCAGGGACTGTCCAGTTGCAACTGCCAGTCTTGGCCAGACTGGCTCCTTGGTGGCTGTGCAGCCGCCCCCCCCCCTCCTGGCCAGGGGGAGGGGAAGTTGCTCCCACTGGCAAAGTCGCTGCGTGGTGCCCACCTGGTGTGGTTCTTTGCCCCCGGGGCCTCAGCCAAGGAAGAACCCAGCCCTTCAGGGGTAAGGGTGGAGGTGGGCGGTGCCCTTTCTCAAGGCTCCTTGGGTTGGCAGCCCTGAGTGGGCTTCCCCTCCTGCGGAGCCAGGCAGGTTCCGGCTGGTAACGGTGGGCATCTTGGTCCCTCTTTTCCCAACAGACGTTGTGATCTCCACGGCTTGCCACCCGACCGAAAACATCATTGCCTCTGCAGCCCTAGAGAACGACAAGACGATTAAACTGTGGAAGAGTGACTGTTAAAGTGCTTTTGGCACCGGCATCGCGTGGAGACTTGTTGGGGGGGCCTGTCCATAGAATTGGAGGGTATTTCGTGTTTGTGTTTTTTAAAAAAAAGGAAAGGAGAAGAAAAACTACCCACATTTCACAGCCGCATTAGCAGGAAATCCAGAGTCGAGGTTCAGAGGGGCAGCCTTGGCTGACCGGAGAAGTAATGCGCCTGGCCCTTGTGCGGCTTTCTCAGAGAAGGCGGGTCCCCCTGCTTGGAGTGGGGGGGGGTGTTCGGTTGCCCCCCCCCACCCCCCATCAAGAAAGAATCTTTTCAGGTTCTTATTTAAGGCCCAGCCCTTCAGCAGAAGAGCCCAGGGGTTATCGATAGGCCTCCTGAGGGAATATTTTCATGGCGACCAAATCCATGTGCCCCGTTGTGGTCCCTTCCCTGCCCAGTTTTCCAGAGCCTTCCCTCCTGCTGTGCTCTCCGATGGATGGATGCTATTGCGGTGAAAATCTTCCAAGGCTTTTTTTTCCCCCTCTTGTCCCTCTCCCCCCCCAAAAAAGAACCAGCTGTTGTGGACCCCCCCCCCCCTTTTTTTTTTTTTTTACTTTTTAAAAAAATTGTGGCAAATTTCACAAATACGTGTACAGTTACCTAAGTGTAAAGAATTTTTTTATCTGGGAAATTTCTCTGTATGAACTTGTACTGCTAATAGTATGACTGTATCTTTTCTGGCGTCGATGCTTCTTCCTCCTTTTCCTCTCTCGATGGTTCCCTTGGTGCCCTGCGCATCCCAGACAGTGACCATTAAGGCAGAATAAAAAGTGGGATTTAATGTGGTTGACGGCAGGATTGGCTGCCTGGCTTGAGTGTTTTCAGGTGTCATCCAAGCAGCTTTGCCTGGGACACCAGTCACCTGGTTCCGGTGAACAAGGCTGGAGACGAAACCGTTGCAGGATTTGGGTCTGGCTAGTCTAGAGAAAAGAAGGGCTAAGGGGGGACATGATAGCAGCATTCCAGTATTTGAGGGGCTGCCCCAAAGAAGAGTTGGGGGTCAATTGATTCTCCAAAGCCCCTGAAGGCAGGACAAGAAACGACAGATGGAGAGAAGCAACCTGGAATTAAGGAGGAATTTCCTAACGGAGGACAATTAACCAGGGCAAGGGCTTCCCTCCAGAAATCGTGGCTGCTCCATCGCTGGAGGCTTTTAAGAAGAGACTGGACAGCCACTTGTCTGAGATGGCATAGGGCAGGGGGGTCAAAACCCAGACCCCTGAGCTGGATCCGGCCTGCAGGCTGCTGGAACTATCAAAAGACTGGTCCACGGTGCCTCTTGGCACTAAAAATGGCGACATGCAGCCCCCCAGTCCACACCTCATTTTCACCCTCCATGGCTTCCTGCAGCACTGCCAGCTGAAAAAGGGCCCAAAAATGCCGCCTGTTTTTGGCCGGCAGAGTGCTGCAGGAGGCCTCAGTGCCCCATGAGGAGGGTATCCGTCCTGCCCTCCCCACCTGCCAGTGGCAGCCCACAGAGAACTCAAATGCTAGGCTGGCCCTTGAAGAAATCCAGTTTGACACCCCGGTATAAGGTCTCCTGCTGAAGCAGCGGGCTGGACTAGTAGACCTCCAAGGCCCCTTTCCAGCTGTGTTCTAAGGTGCCCGTGGAGCCTGCCCAAGGAAGGCTCAGGGCCCCAGCCACCCAGGGGTTAATCTGTGCTCTCCCCTTCCCCCCCCAAGCCCTCCTTTGGCCAGTAAGATGAGAAGGCTGGGAGGTGGGTGACAATTCAAAGTTTCCGTTTCCTCCTGAGAAAAGCAGCCATGTTTGGGGCCTTTAAACACAGAAGATGAGGGCAAGCTGCCCCTCCCCTTGCAGATGGTGGGTGGGGGGCCGGGAGCAGGGGGTGGGGGGCCCTTCAGCCAGGCTGAGCCTCCAGACCTGCAGGAGAAAAGGACTGAGGAGCCCAGCTCGGAAGGCGAAGGAATCGGCAGGACGCAGAGCCACCCACCTGCGGCTCCCTGCCCAGAACAACTGGCCGCTTTTGTGGGTCTTTTGAAAGTGACCCCCCGAGCTGATTCTCGGATTAAGGAAATAGGAATACAGAGGAAAAAGTGGACAGGAACCCCCAGGTAGCGTTCGGCTGCCAGGCAGTCACAGATGGACCTAAGAAAGAACCAACTTGATAAATACAAAGTCAGTAGAACAGGTGTTTTATAATAGTTGCTTCTAGCACAGGAATAGCAAAAGCACTTAGACTTAAATACCGCTTTCCAGTGCTTTCTAAGCGGTTTACAAAGTCAGCCTCTTGCCCCCAATAATCTGGGTTCTCATTTTACTGACCTTGGAAGGATGGAAGGCTGAGTCAACCTTGAGCCGAGTGGGATTTGAACTGGCAAATTGCAGGCAGCTGGCAGGCAGCAGAAGAAGCCTGCGGTCCTGCACTCGAACCTCTGCACTGCCGAGGCTCTTAAGAATAAACTGAAATGGCCGAGTTTAATTCATTTTAATTAATCAAATCAAATCAGCTTCAACATAGTCAAAGACCTGAGACCAGAATAAATAAAAACACTCAATGCATATCCAGTTAAAAATCCTAAAATAAAACAATAAATAACAGACAAAATCTATATTAAAATCACAATCTGGCATCAATCTGTCAGTTGCACATTGCCTAACTATGCTGTAATAGCAATCCGTAAACTGTGATGCTTGTAGACATTAAATACTAATATGCAAAACAACATAAGAATGCAGAAGAGTTGTAGTTGTTACAGTAGTTGTGTAAAATAGTTAGGGTGGATTCATCACAAGCGGTTGGCAGTGCTTTCCTGTTGTTTCTGATTCCTGCGGGCCTGGGAATCTCTTGGGAGTCTCCCATCCAGGCCCTGCCCAGCTTTCCAGAGAGCAGCGGTTTCGGAAAGGCACCCAAGCAGCCCGTCTTGCTCAGCTACAACCATCGGAGGAAGGGAGAGGTTGTTGCCAGCGGCAGGACCGCCGGTGTGGAAGGAAAGGAAAAGAAAGCAAGGCCACGCCCCAAAAAACTGGTTAGATGCCACGACGTAAGTGGCAGCGCCTTAACCATATGCGTGTTGCAAAGACCACAAGGGCCTCTTCCATCCTTATCAAGGGGAGTGCTAACCTTCTCTCCTTTCATACAACACGTGCAAGAAGACTACTCCACGGCTATTTAAACCTCTGAGACAGGTCGGCTTCCAGGTTAGGGTAAGAAAAATGAGACGTCGGCAAGGAGGTTCGGCCGTTTTAGAGATTTCCTTATGTTATGTGATCAATCTAGAGCATATCTTCGGTGTAAAATAGCTAGTAAATCGAAGGCAATAGGATTCTGTTCCCATCAGTGGCTATTTTCCCATGCAGCCTGCGATAATATATGCACGAGTTTATCCAATCGGGAGGCCAAGCGCGTCTTCGCTTGGCCTCTTTGGCAAGAGGGAACGAAGCCTCGCGATAAGAGAAATCACAGTCGAGAGAAAAGACCGACGTCCTCGGGCCCGCAGCGTCGGTTTCACCTGCCCTTTTCCAAGATGGTGGCCGAGGGGAACGTAGGGCTCCAGGAACCTCGAGTTCGAGTCCCCACCGCGCTACTTCCTCCCCCCGCCCCCGGCCTCGGTCACAGAAGCTGTTTCGACCCCCGTTCCGGGGCTGCTCCGGAAAGAGACTTGGGGTCCAGGCAAGGGAGGGGGAAGTTGGGGGACCCCGGCCTACATCCAATCCAACATGGCCCCTGAAGGTGGTCTGGGGTCGCTGACTGCCTCGGGGAGGATGCCAGGCGGGCGGGGGAAAGGCGACCCCGGGAGGGTCCCGTCTACCGAACAGGGGCAGCAGCTCTCGGACTGGCACCGCCCCAATGGAGGGGCCCGGCTACACCTCGCCAAGGGGGGGTCCTGTTTAGCGACCCCCGACCACCCTTCCAGCTCTTTCGGGTGGGCTTCGGTCTTTCTGGGCCGGCGTGGTGATGGGCAGAGCCCCCCCGAGCCCCCCCATCCACTTTGGTCCAAATGGCTCCTTCCTGTCCCCGACCCTCCTCCCCTGCTCTGCGCCCCCCCCCCCCGCCCCCGCTAAGGAGGGCAGGGACCTAAGGAGGGCAGAAGATTCTGGGCGGCTTCCCCGCTCCTGCAGCATCCGAGCCTTGCCAAAGGACGCCCCTTCACCTGCCCGCATTTGGGCTGGGGGGGGGGGTCCTCCCGCATGGCTCCTGCCGGCAAGGCAACGCAGGGGGGCGGGGGGAAGCCGGTTTCTGCATTTCGGTCCCGGGCCGAGTCTCGGCGGTCTCGTTCAGCCTTGCTTCGAGGCGATCTTCGGGCGCCCGGAGGGCAGCCCCGTCCAGGGTCCGAGCAAGGGACTCCAGAAAATGCACCCCGAGATCGGCCTTGGCTTTTTAGCCGCTCCGCACCCCACTCCTGGCTCCCATCCGCTCCGGAGCCTCCACCCGGGCACAGGTAGCCCCAAAGAAGTCAAGGCTGGAGCCACTCCGGGGTTCCTATCGTTTCCGACCCATAAGAAACCGAACCCCCCGCCGCCTCTTTCAGCGGGACCCTGCAGCTGCCGCGGCTCTCCTTCCTCCTCTTCCTTCTGGGCTCCGCTTGCTTAAGCCCCAGGCCAGTCCCGAGGTCTCCTGGCCGTGGCTGGACTGGGGCTGCTTTCCTGGCCCGCTACCTGCCCTCCCTGCCCAGCTGCTTGGCCCCCCACCGAAGGGGACCCCGTTGGCCCCGCGAAGGCGGCCCTGCGGCTCTTCGCATGCCCTCCGTTGAGGAACGCAGAGCACTTCGACTTAGATACCACTTCACAGTGCTTTATAGCCCTCTCGAAGTGGTGTCAACCATCTGGGTCCTCATTTTACTGTTCTGAGAAAAACGGGAGTCTGAGTCAACCTGGAGCTGGTCAGGATCGAACTTCTGGCTCTGTGGGCAGACCCAACCTGCAACGCTGCCTTCTAACAAGGAGACAATAGCGCCTAGACATATACCGCTCCACAGTGATTTCCAGCCCTCTGGAGCGGTTTACAGAGTCAGCCTCTTGTTCCCAACAATCCAGGTCCTCTGACTGTTGACAATATGTTGGTCCTAATCTGGGTTTAGTTCAAAAAGTGGCAGGTTATTAAGGAAGCCAACGTCTAACCCTTGTTTCATTCCGGTAATAAATTATTTTCCAATATTGCTCATATATTTCAACGAATTATTTGGCCTTCTGGTCGCCCCTCCCTTTTTCTGTCCCCTTCATTCTTTGAATGTCACCGTTTCAGGCTTCAAGCTCGCCTCCTTTCTGTCCGGCATTCAACGCAACGGCTTTTATTTTGGGTGGGGGGGTGGATGGGGGTTCTCCTGTTCGTGAAAGGCGAGCGGAGAGCTTAATAAAGAAAAGCAGCTTCCTCCATTCTAATCCAACTTGGGGATTTCGAAGTGGATTTAGAATTAAACCTTGATTAAAGAGATGTCTTTCCATCAGCTCCTGCACAGCTGTATTAGCCGAGAATTATCGCGGGAAGGAGAAAGGGGCCCGGAACAGCTGGGCTGAAACGCCGCCTCTCTCTCTCTCCCCACCCCCGGGCTCGGCTCCGGACGCCGGAGGGTCTTTCGTGGCGACCAAGAGAAGCGCGAGGCTGCACATTCCCAGCCCGGCTTCCCCCGCGCGGGCTTTTGAGCCTCGGTCCCCTCGCGGGGACTCCAGCCCGGCCGCTCTTCCCCGCGGATGCTTCGCGTGCTTCCAGTCCGGCGCCGGACGGCGGGAGGCCCCATGGCTGGGCTCGGGGCGACCGGCTTCGCTGCCGGCGGGACCCTCCGCCTCCTGACCGGATCCTTCCTCTTGGCTACCAGTAAGTACTGGGGGTCCGGGGGGAGGGGGGGTCGGTCCCGTCCCTCAAGTCGGGCTGGCGTGCTCCGCTGCCCGGCCGCTCCTCGCCACCCTCGGAGGCATCTCGGGAGAACCGCCCGATCTGGAATTGCAGAAGCCGGGATTCCCTCTCCGGGTTCAGCGGCCCTTTCCCGGGGCTCCCGCTTCCCGCCTCCCGCGCCAGAGCCTTCCTCCCTTAACAAGTTGGGGCTTCTTTTGGGGGGGGGGTAACTTTTTCCCCCGTGGCCTCTTCCCACCCACCTCCCCCTCCAGCTGCGACTCTGCAGCTTCCCGCGGCTGCACTAAACCCCCGGGCCGGTGGTCCCAAGCCCGGGAGAACTCGGCTGACCCGGGGGAAGCCAGCAGCGCCCCGAGATCAGTAGGTCGAGCCTTGTTCGTCCAGGTCATCCCGAGCTACCACTGCGGGGAAGGTGTACCCCCCCTCCCCGCGGGTGGCCGGAGGGTCCTGGACTGGGTTCCCTTTTTTGCGCTCCCCACCCGCCCAGGCCCGAGAAGACCAGCCCTGCACAAGCCCCCAGCTGACGTCGGCCTCTTCTTCTGGGGCTGCAGGACTGGCAGCTCCCCCCACGGACCCCGAAGACTCCACGGGCGGCACCCGGTGACGAAGAGCAGCGTTGGCCGCCGTCCTTAAGGGAGGGATGGGGGGGGAGACTCTTCTGGCCCTTTCAAACTCTGGAAAACAGGTCTCCGCTCCTCCTCCAACTGCCTGGCAGCCAGAAATTCAGGCCACCTTTGCTCAATCGGATTGAGACCTCGGTGAGGTTCTCTTGCACAATGTGCTGCCCAGAAGGATCCATCCACCAGCAGCATTGAGGGGCTCAAATATAGGGTGAACGGCTGCAGGAACCGGGCCTGGGTAGTCCAGGGAAAAGAAGGAGCAGGGCAGACAGAGCATCTTCCAATAGTTGAGGGGCTGCCACAGTGACAAGTGGATCAAGCTATGTTCTAAAGCATAAGGAATAATGGATGTGAACAAAGAGAGAATAAACTAGAACTAAGGAGAAATTTTCTGACAGTAACCTGTGGAACTGCTTGCCTACAGAAATTGTGGGTACTGGTTAAGGATGCAATAAACAACCCTCTGACCAAAACCTACTAGAACAGCAGTTGCCAACCAGTGGGCCACGCGCCACTGGTGGGCCTTGAGAAAATTTTGGTGGGCCACAGAGAAATCCCCAGAGCACCCTCCCAAAGCAGTTCATCCAGGCTACGCAGAAACACAAGGCTGTCGCCCACATGGCCCAAAGGAACCCTCCCCTCCCATTCATTCCTTGCCCAGCAAACTTGCTTGCTAAAATTGCTATTTTTCCTTTTTCCCACCATCACCTGTTCTCCTATGCCGGGAGATTTAGATTAGCTAGGAAGCAGGAAATGGTTGGATTTCTTGCTTTCTAGCTAGTCTTTAGATCTTTGGCTCTGCTTCCCTTAGGACTGAATGTTTGCTTGCAAGCAAATTCAGTGCAGACTCACGGCAAGCAAATTTGAGAGACTGAGCTAGCCGATGGCAGATGGATAGATCACTGAATGATTCTGGCCTGCTTTGCCTGATTTTGGGTAAAATTGCTTTTTTTAGAAAAAAAATATTCAATATTTACATACATGGTGTGTTGGGAGTTAATTTTGTGAGTTTGCCTGCAAGCAAAATTTATGCGACAGACTGAGCTAGCCAATGGCAGATAGATAGATTTCTGAATGAATCTGTGATTCTGTGAGCAACTCTGCCTGCCTGCCTGCTTTGCCTGATTTTGGGTAAAAGTTGCTCTTTTTTTAATAAAAAAATCAATATTTATATAAATATTTATAATATTTACATACAAGCCATGCCCAGCCAGTCACATGACCACCAAGCCACACCCACAAATTAGGCCACACCCACAGAACCCGTTAGTGGTCCCTGGGATTTAAAATTATGAGTTTGGTGGTCCTTGAGGTTCAAAAGGTTGGTGACCGCAGACTAAAAGACCTCCCAGGTCCCTCCCAGGCCCTGTGATTCTATGAATCCTGATGGCATTCATCGGGTTACTGAGCAGGTGGCTTGCCCTAAATGCTGCTATCACCTTTCTCCCCATATAACTCCCTTTAAATAATAGTTTATATGAATAGTTTACTATCATTTACCATTTATAAGGTATACTGTCTCACATATTTACACACGATCATTTATTCAATAGCTTTCTTTTTTATACACTATTACTATATAGTTGTACTGTATCTGCAGCATTGCAATCTAATATCCAGGTTTTTTGAAATGTATTGATTGTGAGGTTTTTAAAGAAAACAATGAAATTGTATTTTCTTAAAATAACAGTTCAACTAAAAGCCATATTTCTCATGGGGATCGGTTCTGGGCTGCACATGCCAGGGAAGGTGTGGGGAATGAACAATGAAATGGCCACTTGCAGAACACGGAATCTGACAGGGCTCTTCCAGTGCCACATTTAACCGCCTGGACAATGCAAAAGATTGGGCAGCCGTTAGGAATCAGGTCTCCTGTGTTGGGCAGGAATTGGACTTGATACAAGAGTCTCCAGCCTTGGCAACTTTAAGCCTGGCAGACTTCAAGCTTTGCTGGCTGGGGAATTCTGGGAGTAGAAGTCCTCCAGGCTTAAAGTCGCCAAGGTTGGAGCCTCTTGGACTAGAAGACCTCCAGCCTTAGGATTCTAAAATCTCCCATCCTAGAACAAAAGGAAGGACCACCGTTCTTGCAGGAATGAATTCCCCTTCCCCGCTTGGCTACGGAAGGGGTCCCTCCCTGCCCCTCACACCCCACTGTATTCCCGCTTTCAGCCTCCGGGCTCCAGTGCTACAGCTGCAATGTGATCGTGGGCAGCCAGTCGGTCAACACCGGTTGCTCCAGTCCAGAAGTGGTCACCTGCCCCCATTCCCACCAGGGGTTCAAGCACCGGTTCTGCATCAAGATGGAAAGCGGTGAGTTGGCAGCCTTCTCCTTTGCTCTTTCCACAGCTCTGGGCAAGCGGATGGGAGAGATGGGAAGGGGATGTCTCAACAGAGGGCCTGTTTTGGGCGTAAAGGCCACAAATACCGAGCCAGATGCATGTCCTCCCTGACTCTCTTGGTCAAAAGGGAGCCAAGGTCCCACCGGGTGGTGCCCGATTCTGCTGGGGATCCTCCTGGAAGATGCCTCCCAGGATGAAGGCATGAAGGTAACTCGCTATGACCTTCTCCGGAGATCCTCCTCCCTCTCTAACCTGGTGGCCCCCTGTCCCTCACTCATCAGCACAACTGGCAGGCTGAGATGACCTGGGACGTGGCACAAAAAATAACAAAGTCACCAAAGTAGATTAATTCCCTTTAATGCCTCCAACTTAGCCCCCAATGTCCAGTTACCCTTGGCTGGAGATCAAACTTGTCCAAAAACAGTCTACGAAGGGAAGAAATGCAGTCTGAACCCAAAGGACAGATAAAGTAGAAATAAAAACAACACAAACCACGCTGAAGTAATGAACATGACAGTCCAGGATGATAAATTGCAGACTTCCAAAAGATAACACAGCACCCACAGGTGGGAGGACAACAAAACAAAACAAACAAGCCTTGACAAAGATAATGCATGCTTTGCTTCCAGCAACTTTGCCATTCGCAGTTTGCCCTTTTACACAGTCTTCCCAGCTGCAGCCCATGAAGGGGATCAGGGCCCTTTCCTCCCCTGTAAAACACATTGCTCCCTTATCCGTTCCTCCCTGCGTGCCCTAGGATGAAGAGGGGGTGGGCCTGGGTCTTCCTCTGAATGACCAGCCGGCCTGTACCCTTCCCCAGTTTCCTCCACAGCCACCAGAGCCACATTCCCACTCCCTGTCAGCTGTTCCACTTCCCCCTTGGAATCAGATTCCAACAGGGGCAGGACAGAGGCCAAGGTGGCAGGAGCAGAGGTGGGAAACAGCAGTCTGGGAATGGGAAGAGCTGCAGTTCAATTTCACCCTTGATACAGAGGGAATTCCCTGCCAAGCCCTCAAGATGGGAAAAGGGCAGGTTGTCCTGGGAGCCTCTACTGCAATCCCAAGCAAGGAGGGGCCAAGAGGACAGCCCAGGCCTCCTGAGGCAGACGAGCCACCCATTCCTGGCCTCTCCCTGTCCAGGGACATGATAACAGCAAAACCTTTTAAAGATTCTTTACGAATTCCATTCATTCCTGGTTAAAAGGCTGTTTCAAACTAATTCTCTCCGATAAGAACAAGCCTTGCCAAGGTTGTGCAAGGCTGCCAAGAACACTAGATAAAGTGACTAAGAAATATTTCAAACACAAAGGGTCCCCAAACACCAACCAAGATATTCCGAACTTCCACAAAATTTCTTTGCTTCCTGCAAAGAACTCCGGTTTCTCAGCTGGCTTTTATCTCTTAAGGGAAGAGCCATTCCCTTGCAGCCTTACTCCCGAGTCACCTGTGTTGCTGCAGTTGCTTTTTCCTTCGAGCAGCCCTGGGCACCCTTGGCACAGGCTCCTCGGGGGGCCTCTTCCTCACTGCTGCCAGCCTCCACAAGCTCCAAAGGCAGCACTCCGCTCCCTGATGGACCTGGCCCCAATCCCTGCCTCACATGCAGGCCCTTCATCTGAGCCCATGCTCTCTGAGACCTCAGCCGTCCACACCTGCTGCCGGCGAACCACAATACCTGGTTGCAATGTCAAATTCACACCTGAAGTCCCAGGAGCAGCTCATTTTCCCTCTATTTGGGGAGGGACGGGACAGGTGAAATCTTTCTTATGGCTGGATGGTTTCAAGCCAGGGTTGAGCTTCGCAATAGCTGGCCCTGCAACCCAAGAACCAAAGTCCCAGAGAGGCTGTCAGTGCAAGCTGGCGTTTGGTCTGCCAGACACGAGGGTGACTGCCGGCCTGAGTTTCTTCCTTGTCCTTCTCTGTCTTTGGCAGCGGTGCTGGGGGTCCTTTTGACCAGCGGATGTGCCACTTCCCGTCACTGCCAGCAGGAGAAGCTGGCAGGGATCCGGATCCACTGCTGCAACAGAGACCTTTGCAATGGATCCCCTGTTTGCTCCTCCTGTCCCATCTGCTACCTGCTGATCCTGGGGACGCTCCTGCTTACCTTCCTCCGATGAAGCAGATCTCAGAAGACCCAAAGGAGCCCGGAGGCCTTCCTCCTCTCTCATCCTTCTGGGTCCCCTGGAGGCCATCGGAGGAGGCGGCTTCCTTGCCATTTGCATTCCCTTGAGTTTTGTAAGAACTGGCAAGTCTAAATAAAGCATTTCGGACGTGATGCCGTTTCTCCCTGGTCTTCGTCCACCTGGCCGCATCCCTTTTCCAGCTTCTCCCAAGTTCCTCGTGCAATCCTGAGGCCGGCCACCTCATCCTGGGTTTCCTCTCTGGGATCTCCTCATCTATGTAGAGGGTAAACTGTCCCCTATTTTGTGGGTTTGTGAGTTGATGTTGACTCTGAGCGACGGCAAGATTTTAGACGCGGCTTGCCATTGCCTGTCTTGTAGGGCTGAGAGAGGGAGGCTGGCCCTAAGGCATCCTCCCCCCGGCTTCATGCCTAGGGCAGGTCTAGAACCCACACTCTCATGTTTTCCAGCCTGGTGCATCAAACTGGCTCTTGAGAGACATTTACCTAGGCTTAGGTATTATAGCAATAGCCCTTAGACTTATATACCGCTTCACAGGGCTTTTACAGCTCTCTCTCAGCACTTTACAGAGTCAGCCTCTGGCCCCCAACAATCTGTGTCCTCATTTTACCCACCTCGGAAGGATGGGAGGCTGAGTCAACCTTGAGCCAGTCAGGATCGAACTCCTGGTAGTGGGAAGACTTAGACCACAATGCTGTATTCTAACCACTGTGCATGAAGGAAGGGAGGAAGGAAGGGGGGGGGGAGGGAGGGAGGGGAAGAGAATGAGAATGGAAGGCAGGCAGGCAGGCAGGCAGGCAGGCAGGAAGGAAGGAAGGAAGGAAGGAAGGAAGGAAGGAAGGAAGGACAATAGCAACAGCACTTAGGGCTAGGGTTAACTCCACTTCACTGTGCTTGACAGACAGACAGACACATAGAGGGTAGAGCAATAACAATGGGACTTATATTCCGCTTCACAGCCCCCTCTAAGCAGTTTACAGAGTCAGCCTCTTGCCTCCAACAATCTGGGTCCTCATTTTACCCACCTCGGAAGGACGGGAGGACGAGTCAACCTGGAGCCTGGTGAGATTCGAACTGCCAAAATTGCAGGCAGCTGATAGGCAGCAGAAGTAGCTTTGCAGTACTGCACTCTAACCAGTGTGCCATCGTGGCTCATTATAGGAGGAAGAGCAGCAAATCAGAATTTAGTGCAGGAATCCTCTGACAACCCCATTTGCAAAAGTCTCTAGTCAAGAGGCCCCGGGAGCAACTCTTGCTCAGATTCTTCCTGATGCCCACTGAGAGTTCATTTCGGGTCATTCCCAGTGCTGCTCCTTTGCCCGCCTCCTGATGAACGCCACTGACAAACTCTGCTCTGGGCGGGAGAGCTGGCAGCTGGAGGCCTTCCCTGGTCACCTTTCCTCCCCCCCTCCTGCCAGACAGAATCTGCTCTCGGTTCCCCAGGGGAGATGTGGCCAGCACTTCTTCAGGACTGGAGCCGTTCTGCCAGCACCTGTGAGACCCCGAGGAACATCCTGCACTCCACCCAGAGATGCCGTTGGGCTTTTCCCGCGCTCCCTTTTGCAAAGGCTGTTACCCTCCATCAGCCAAATCAGGCAGGCGATTCCCCTCCTCCGTTTGCACAGAGGCACGCTTGCACACTCTGGCCTCACGGTGTCACTGCTGCTCGTGCAAGAGGAGAGGCACGTCCTGATGCCCAAGGCCTCTTCTGGCAAGGGGCCTGGGAGGAGAGAGAAGCCGGGGTCTCCCCAGCTCTTTCACCCCTGCTTTCTGCTCTGCATTTTCCAAGAGCTGCTGCCTGGCTGGCAATTTTATCAGTCGCCACCCCTTCCTTCTCCCAGACTTCCAAAGTGCAACTCTCTGCTCATGTACGTTGTGGGAAATGGGTGACAAACAGCCATCATAGCGGCCTGGTGGCCCAGGAGAAAACGGGTGGGGGGGGGGAAGCAGCAGGCTCTCTAGGGCAGCCAGCAAAGGCCTTCAGAAGATGCCAGGGCTTTTACCCGCTGCAGCAGGTTCACCCACTTCCTTCCCTCCATCCAGGGGAAGCCCTGGGCCTCCAAAACTCCCTCCCCCTCCCCACAAAGCCAGTGGCCAAATTGTTCTTCTTTGGTTTCCTTGGAGTAACTCAGAGGTGGTATTTCAGCCGGTTCTGACCAGTTCTGGAGAACCGGTGGCAGAAATTTTGAGTGGTTCAGAGAACTGACCAATGCCACCTCTAACTGGCCCCGCCCCATCGATTCTCTGCCTCCCGAGTCCTGGCTGATTGGCTGAGTCCTCTTTGGTTGCCCTCCACCGGAGAATGGAGCTGGAAAGCAGGTTAATGGGGGGGGAAGATAATGGGGATTTTGCAGTATATCCTTCCCTTGCCACGCCCACCAAGCCACACCCATAAAACCAGTAGTAAAAAAAATTGAGTCCCACCACTGGAGTAACTCCTGGTAAACTCTTGGTCCTCGCTTGCAGTCCAGGCTGGGGCTTTTCTCTCACCCGAGGGCTGGCCTCCCCCTTCTCCTGGTCAGGATCTCCTCAGAGGCAGGGAAAAGAGGGGCTTGGCTTCAACTCCTCCAGGGTCCCTTGTCTGCCAGCTTGAGGTGGGCACTCAAAAGCCAAAGCCCCATTTATCTGCCTGAAAGAAATTTGTGGAGCTACTTCCTGCAAGATCGGCCTTTCAGTGTAATGCCTGCGCTCCCATTCACAGAATCTTGTAGGTCTCTTCACAACTATACACCCTCCCCCCCCACACACACACACTACAGGAAGTCATGGAAAGGCAATCCCAGACAATTCTCTTCCTGGTGCTTTCGATGGGGCTTCTGCCCCACCACAGACTTTGCTCCCATTCTGTGTCTGAAGGGGCTTCTGTTGGCTTCTCAGGGCAGGAGACCCTGAGGCAGAGGGAGCCTAGAGGGGGCCAGCTCATGGGGGGGGGTGGTCCCTTGCTCTTCCCAACACAGTTGAGTTCAGCATCTCCCTGGATTGCCCAGGATAATGAGGTTCATTCCCCCAACAGAGCAGGAAGGCTTCCTTCAGTGGGAGAACGGAGGAGCTTCTATCTGAGAAATGTCACCACACAAGAAAGAATTTCTGTTGGAGCGAGACTTTTCTGAATTATTTATCTGTATACCAAACTATAAATCGATCTCATGGTGGTGAACAATCCAGATAAAAACGAGAAGAAACGGTTGAAAATTATCAGCAATATTTCATCCGTGCGCTTAAAACCATCTTGGGAAATTGCTGGAGGGAAATAATTTCATTCGCACTCATCCCCGGAAGGGCTGGGGCAGCGTTGTATTCAGGTCCTGGTTTACAAGAGCTCCAAGGGAGGGCAGCCACATCTGGCTGGGGATCTCTGCAGGCTGTCCCTGGGAGCTGGGAAGGATGGGTTTTGGAGCAGTTGTGCCTGACACCATGTCTGTTCTTGATTCCCCAGGCTTTCCAAAACACAAGTGGCATGTTTCTCTTTGGCCAAAACGTTTGGCTTTGTATCCTTGATGTTCAGAAAGTAAACCTTGCTCAGGTTTATCCTACTTGGCCGGCCCTCCTCACTAGGTCATCCCCAGGCCAAGGTGCAAATCTGGGGGGTGGAGGGGGCTCCTCCTGGCACACTTGTGGGTCTTCCCCAGAGAGGCCACTTTGCGCAGCACAGGTGGGGCAGAATGGAAAGCGGCTGCCACAACTTGCCAAGCGAGCAAAGAGAGTTGATCAGCCCTTCCACTCTCTCCCTCTTACGCTGCCAGTCCCTCTCCTTTGCCCAGAGCTCTCGTTCTCTCTCTCTCTCTCTCTCTCTCTCTCACACACACACACACACACCCCTCACCTAACAAGATGCCTTGAAGTTAGGCTGCAGTACGGCAGCTGCTGCGAGGGCCAGCTGGCCCTTGAACCCAGGGCAGTGTCCATTTCCCGCCTGTCCTCCTGCAGCCATCTTATCTCCTAGGAATGCTCTGCCTGGAAATGTTTCAAAGTTGCTGGCCCTGATGAGGAAGAGAGTCTCACAGTGACCCCCCTGCCAGCCTCTCCTGGGAGACGGGCTTGCTGAGAAAGGGCTTTTTAAACTTTTTAACCAGTTCTGGGAGTGTGGCTAGGTGGGTGTGGCTTTTTCTGTAGTTCCCACCCCCTGGTTTTGTGCCTCCTGAGCCTCAGGGAAGCCTCTTTGGGGGGGGATATTTTTGCTCCCAGAAGGCTTCCCATGGGCCCAGGAAGGCAAAAAATGGAGTGGGGGGGGGCCACAGCACCACCCCCTCCCCCCCCTGTGTCTCCTGGGTCTCAGGGAAGCCTCCTGGGCAAGCAATAAGACAGCAAGAGGATCCCAGCATAGCTGATCATCGGAACAGCCGATTGTCAGGACGGGGAAAAAGAGGAAAGACCTTAAGGAGTGACTGGGCAGGGGAGAACGCCCTCAGCGATGTCGGGCCTGCACAATCAGGACTGACTGGGTGGGGGGGGGAGGATGGAGAGGGGTGGAGCCAGCCAGGGGCACAATTTGCCCGTTCTCCGAACTGTGCAGAATCATAACAACCGGTTCTATAGAACTGGTCCGAACTGGTAGAATCCCACCTCTGCTCTTTCCCGGGAAATTCAAGGGTGGGCACCCAGACACTCAGCACCCAGACACACCCTTCCCAATGAAAACCCCACCCATCCAACGGTGACATGGGCTTTGCTCCCTTTTACACCACGAAGGTTGGGTGAGCCTGTCCTGCAAGATCTCCTGAAAGGTGCAGTTGAGGGGGCTGAGAGTGGCAGGAGCCCCCCCTGGGGGGGGGGGTTCTTCCATATTATTACACAAGAAGTCACACCATAAGCCGCAGTGGTGCAGTGGTTAGAGCGCAGTACTGCAGTTTACTACTGCTGACTGCCGGCTACCTGCAATTTGGCAGTTCGAATCCCACCAGGCTCAAGATTGACTCAGCCTTCTGTCCTTCTGAGGTGGGTAAAATTATGAGGACCCAGATTGTTGGAGGAAATAGGCTGACTCTGTAAATTACTTAGAGCTGTAAAGCGGGATATCAGTCTAAGGGCTCGTGCTAATGTCCTCCTTGCAACATATCAAAAACTAATTCAGTACATTTTGAGAGGACATATGGTTAACTGAATGGGTTGAAATGGGAATCTAACCCTTGATTCTAGCCCTTGATATTGCTTTCATGCCAGTTTGAACAGTTTTTCATGATAACTGAGCATTGTTGGCAGCATTTATGAAAACTTCTGCTCTGCTCATTATATTTCCAGCAATCTCCTGAACATGGTCCATCCATTTCAGCAATCAAGCCAACAATACTTCTTATATCAGTATAATGTTGGGAGTAAATTTAATGTTCTTCCATTGACATTTCCATGGTGGCATCTCTAGTGCTGAATTCAAATTCTACATCCTTTTAATCATCCCATCTTTGACCTGCTTGGTTTTTGAGTCATTCACTAAACAGGGACAACAAATGTTCCAACTTTGGAAGATTCTCAGTCAAAACTCTCTTTGATAACTATGTTGTATATTTGGAGGTATTGAAGCTGGTCAGATAAACTCATACTTCTATTAGATAAGACTTTCATTTGGAGTTTGCCATCTACATCAATTGTTCTCCACTGAATGAATTTCTTATTTATAAAAATGATGTGGCAAGAGGGGAGAGATTTGGATGGATTTCTCTGCTGTACTTATCCCAGATGTTCAATATATTATTTAGCATTGCACAATCTCCTATAGACTGCTTGTTTCTACTTGTGTCTACCCAGACAGGTATGCAAAGCATCTGCTGGAGCTTTGGCAAGGAGCCTTCTGTTCTTCGTAGGATCCCTCTGTAGACCTGAAACCAGCTCCAGGTGGGACTTGCTCAGAGACACAACAAATACCTTTGCAAGTCTGTAGGTAGCTCAGGTGGAAATGTGAATCCCATGTAGCACAGAGTTGGAACTGAGAATGCTAAAAAGCTCATAGTCTGTAGAGATTTTCAGTCATCACACCCAGCTGGGCACAACTGAACAAGCAGAGCCTGTCACCTGTAATTCTTTCGCCGGCTTGCTAAGAGATGCGGCTGTCCTGCACATTTGCAGATCTCCCTTTTCCTTTGGGTTCAATGCCTCTCTGGTTATTTCTCCTTTGGAACCTCTAAACATGATTTATTCCAATATTTGAGGGGCTGCCCCAGAGAGGAGGTGGTCAAGCTATTTCCAAAGCACCTAAAGGCCAGACAAGGAAGAATGGATGGAAACTGAACAAGGAGAGATTCAACCTGGAAATAAGGAGGAATGGAAGTGGAACAGAAGTTGGCTTTGGAAGTTGTGGGAGCTTCATCACTGGAGCTTTGAAGAAGAGACTGGACTGCCACCTGTCAGAAATGGTGTAGGGTCCCCTGCTTGGGCAGGGGGTTGGACTAGATGACCTATAAGGTCCCTCCCAACTCTGTTAATCTGTTAAACGTGATAAGCCATGCCAAGAGCCATCAGAATATATTAAACAGAAGAGTAGAATTATATCTAACAGTAATCAGCTGGCACTTGGAGAAAGAAAGCAACAGAGACATTAACACTCATTAATATCAGCTTTGCAGATTTCTAAAATATAAACTCTGGCAGAAGCTCAGAAACAAGAACTGTAATTTTTTTTTCCAACTATGAATAGCACTTAAAGTGTATCAAAAGATTTCCTGAGACAAAAGGGATTATTTCATAAGTGATTCCAATTTGTCCCAAGGTTGGGCTGCTGCCTGTGGCCATTTCCCACTCATCCGCATTCCCTCTCTTTTAAACATCTAAGCTCAACCGGAGCTAGCCTGGAAATGGGGACCACCTTGGTCAAAGTAAAATAAATAAAAACAGTGCTTCTTTTTACATATATACATTTTTATGTGTGGAAAGGAATACAAGCAGTTAAAAACATGGGGAAACAACAACACTTATGGGGCCTGGTAACATCTTGGCAGGAATATTTAGACTGATGGGCAAACCAACTTTGGTAATTGAACAGAAATTTGTCAATAAATATTTGATAGAGGGATTATTCCAGAAGATCATCTTAACAAACAGTAAGTGCAAAAGGCCTCTGTTACATCAGAATAATCCGTTTCATGCTCCTTCACAACATCTCCAGTCCATGGAGACCTGAGCATCTGTACATCTGTCTCCAGTTCTTCTCTCTGTGGTTTCCCAGCATGGCTCNGTTATTAGAAATAGTGTTCCTAGTTGATTATTGGTCAAATCATGCATAAGATACCTATATAAGACAAAGAGAACCGTTATGGCTTTGCTTGCACGATGTAAATAAAGAGTTGAAGTTCACTGTTCCAAAGCTGTCTCCACTTATTATGACTCATGCACAGTACTTAACGCTGGCGACAAGGATGGGATTTGGAGACGCTTGAACTGAAGAACCGAGGAACGAATCCTGAGCACGTGGAAGATGACGCCAATAACGGAAACCAT
>BHEV01072673.1:0-39791 GCA_004319985.1 Emydocephalus ijimae | reverse complement strand
CTTCCTTCCTTCCTTCCTTCCTTCCTTCCTTCCTTCCTTCCTTCCTTCCTTCCTTCCTTCCTTCCTTCCTTCCTTCCAGCCTTCCCCAATGCTCACTTACCTTTCCTTTTCAGATACTATTCTATCAAGAGTGACCCCTCTAGATATGACATCCAGCTAGTTAAAAACATGCTCTATCTTGCAGGGAGTAATTTCCAAGGCTGCATTATTGAGGTGGGTGGTGATTGTATATCAACCCATCCCAATTCCTTCCCCCCCATTGCTTTCTTCCCCTTATTGCCTGTGTGTGGTTTGTTTGTTTTGTCCTTCACATGTTCTGTTCACAGGCCTTGCTCTGCCCCCCTCCCACATCTGTCCCAAAGCCAAGGCAGACAAATTTAGCTCTTCTGATCTCTCTCTCTCTCTCTCTCTCTCTGTGCCACAAGCCAGTTCCTTGCCTTTCCCTGGAGTCCCTACAAGCTGTTGATTCTTTTCCTCCAAAGTAAGAGAGTCCTGGTGGGGCAGGCATCAAAGGGTAGGTATATAGGGCCCTGCAGGGTGGGGAGCCAAATATTTTGGGGCCTGAATTTGGGGGGAAATGACACAATAGCACCTCCGACATCACTGTTGGGTCAGGATTGCCCCTAGGAAGGTGAGTCAAGGCGAGTGTGTCAAAAAATAGTCTGATTGCACAGCTGTTGTAGCCGAGTTGGCAGCCTGGGAAAGGGACAAGGGGAACAGAAATTGATTATTTGCTCATATTGTAGATCTCCTAGACATTATAAGAGAGTTGAATTAATCTACGGCAGCCAAAAATCAGAAGGAATCTGGTAGCAACTTTTCAGACGAGCCAATTTTATTCACAAGTATGAATCACAGCTGACTTTATCAAGTTGACTTCATGAATAACTTTAGCCTGAAAAAGTGCTACCAGACTCCCACTGATATTTTACAGATCTATGGTAATAACTTACAGTAGATCATTAAGAATTTCTGAATTGCCAGGTATTCTAACCTATTTAGGTAGAGAGACAAATGGGTTTGAGTTACATATTGTGCCAAGCATGGGTGCAGCAGTTCCCTTGGTTTGAGTTTAGCTACTATGTCCACCCAACCAATGGTGATTTATTTAAGAAGCTATGATTAAATAAAGTACAGTGAGAGAATGTAATCATTATCCAGGCTGAAAGAAACTAGCTTTCGCTATTTCTGTAGAACTTGATGCTTCTGTACCATCATGCTTGAATCCAAGTGATGGATGAATGGAGAAGAGGCTGGTTTGAGTCCCAATTTGGCCAAAAATTGATTCTGACCACACAGTTTGTTGCTTTCCATGGGTTTTAGTTGAGATTTGTGGTCTTGTCTCTGTCTCCTTTGTGGTACATCAAAGATTATTTTAATCAATGATGTGCAATGTGTTGAGTGGAGACAACTCTTCACCACCAACTGCAATGTTTTGCAGAGTCTCCGAAAACAAGAGGGAAACAAAATGAGGTCAGGTGAGGGAAACCTGAGGATCTGGTCAATATTGTCCTGTGGTGGATCACCATGGCAAGCTGGAGAAGGTTTTGGTCTAGCTAATGGGAGAATTACCTTGTTGGACAGGATCTCCTTTTCTTCCGCAGCCAGGAAAGGGACTTCCTGTTGGGATTGAAGTGACCTTGTTGATAGAAAGGGAAACTGAGGCAGAGCATGGTAGGAACAAACAAGGATTAAGAAATAATAGGAAGACATACACCATGCCAATTTGATGTCAACAACTATAAATTCAACAGTAAATGAGAAATCTGTTCTCAGGCAATTTTCTTCCTCCTGTCCTACAATGAAGGCAGATAAATTTATTCAGCTTCTGTGGAGCTCAATGTGTCTGGATGGGCCCAGCTTTGCAATATTTCCAGGAAGTTTCCATCGCATGCTGATTCTTTCCCAATTTTGGACAAAAGTCACCCACCTCATCTATTCTTTCTCATGCGCTCAAGTGCATATGCAATCTTCAAACATCGCAGCTAAGCAGCCGATGACACTCGCTGCAACATTGCATGGTAATGGCCCCCAAGGAAGATGGCTTCAAAGAAAGATAGGCTTTAAAAGGTAGAGATTAAACTGATCCAGGCAGAATAAAGTATATTGGTTCTTATTAGTCATACCTGTATGTTGCTTTTGGTTTCATGCACAGCATGACCAGGGAATCACAGTGGGCCGCCAGAGGTATGGTTTGGCTGGTGCTTGGATGCACAAAAGGGGACGGGAGGCTAAAACATATAAAGAACAGTTGCTGGAACTGGGTATGTCTAGTCTAATGAAAAGAAGGACTAGGGGAGACATGAGAGCAGTGTTCCAATATCTCAGGGGCTGCCCCAAAGAAGAAGGAGTCAAGCTATTCTCCAAAGCACCTGAAGGCAGGACAAGAAGCAATGGATGAAAACTAATCAAGGAGAGAAGCAACCTAGAACTAAGGAGAAATTTCCTGATAGTTAGAACAATTGATCAGTGGAACAACTTGCCTCCAGAAGTTGTAAATGCTCCAACACTGGGAGTTTTTAAAAAGATGTTGGATAACCATTTGTCTGAAGTGGTGTAGGGTTTCCGGCCTAAGCAGGGGGTTGGACTAGAAGACCTCCAAGGTCCCTTCCAACTATTCTATTCTATTCTATTCTATTCTATTCTATTCTATTCTATTCTATTCTATTCTATTCTATTCTATTCTATTCTATTCTATTCCTATTCCTATTCCTATTCCTATTCCTATTCTCCCTTCCCCCCTCCCCTCTCCTCTCTTCACACTAATGTGGTTTGATTGGTGTTATGGAGCATGCTATACAAATTTGGCCATTGTGGTTTGTTAGAGCCAACCCAGTTTTCCCGAAGCAATGATCACCCCAGCCTTTGAGTGATAAGCTGATGGGGTGATGTGTCTCACCCACTCCAGAAGTGACTGGGTGAGACCAGGACGAACCTTTGAGTTGATTTCACGTACATCAATACTCCATTAGAATTAATAGAATTACCACCCAGCCATGTGTTTAATTATTTCTCCCTTCCGTTGCCTTAGAAAAAAACTTTAAAAACAGACAATAATAACCATTTGTCTGAAATGGTATAGGGTTTTTCTGCTAAGCAGGGGATTGGACTAGAAGACCTCCAAGGTCCCTTCCAACTCTGTTATTCTGTTCTAATGATACAGAATATTTTGCAAACACCTGTGCCTGATTCTTACTTTAGCAGACCAGGATTTGGATTAAAATAATTCTTAAACTCTTCGGGCATGTTTTTTTGGTCCCGCTGGAAGTTAGCAAGTCACACTGGATGTGTGTCCTGGTAAAATCTTCCCATTTCACGACGGGAGAAGTGAGGTGAACTGAATCCCCAGAAAAAGCTGAAAGTCGCATTTTTTTTTCCATCCAGTTTTGGAAGAAAAATATTATCTAACTTGGAGCAGGAGGCCCAGAGCTCCAAAGACGTAAGACGCTTGCCTTTTTTTTTTTTTTTGCACAGGGAAATATTAACCCTGTTTTCTGTTTGTGGTGACAAACCTTTCAGGCCACAAGTGAGCCAAAGGACGGGAGTGTTCCCATTTCCTTTCCCGTTGATTAGCAATGGAAGCCAAGCCTGTTAGCCAAAAGGATGTTTACTGCAAAAAAAAAAAAAAACTGGCTTGCAGAGTGATACAGAATTGGCATAGGAAAAAAAGCGAAGGGACGGGAGGCTTTGCATACCTGAACCCATCAACCCTCCTTGTTTTACCCTGAAGTAGATACGTACAGGTGCCCCCCTCGCCCCCCATTTATAATAGTTCATTTCGTGACTGTTGACGTTACAATGGCACTGAAAAAGAGTGATTTATGACCATTTTTTTTACCCTTACGATTAGGGGTGGGATCAGTGGTAGGATTCAAAATTTTGTTACTACTGGATCTGTGGGTGAGGCATGGCAGGCGTGGCAGGGGAAGGATACTGCAAAATCCCCATTCCCTCCCCACTCCACTAACCTGTCATGCCCTTGTTGGAGTCTGATTCTGTGGGGGAGATTGAGAAGCTGGCAGAGAGTGGGAGTGTGGCTCTGGTGGCTGTGGAAGAAATGGGAAGAGCACGGTCCAGCTGGGCATTCAGAGGAAGACCCAAGGCCATCCCCTCTTCATCCTAGGGCATGCAGGGAGGAATGGAGAAGGGAGCAACGTGGCTTACAGGAGAGGAAAAGGCCCTGATCCCTTCCATTAGTTGCAGCTGGGAGAACAGGATAAAAGTGGGCATTTTACAAACCTTACAAGGGCAGTGATTCATTGAATGACTTAAGGGCTTAAAATGGGGCCAAACTCATTTAATGTCTCACTTAAGCAATAGAAACTTTGGATTCCGTTGAGGTTCGTAAGTTGAGGACTACCTGCAGTGAGTGAGAAATACTGAAGTTTCAGTTTAGTTTTTCCAGTTTGAGGTCTCAGCTTAAGGTCAAAAAGCGTGGAGCTCATTTGGTCTGTGGGAAAAACTTATTCAGTTGCTTTGTATTTTTAGACGAATATAAAAATATATTTGCGGTTACATGAACTTAAAAAAAAAAAAAAGCCTGAGAAACAGAGTTGATTATTTCCTTTTAAAAGTTCTTTCTTTCTCTTTTTTCTTTGCTGGGAGCTCAGATTTGTAGGGCGAAGTTTTAATTCAGAGCCCAAAATACAGTATTCCCGTTGATGGGGTTGTTGTAATTGGGCCTCCCGTTGCAACTCCAGTTGTCTCTTGACCACCAGGGTTAGAAAATTGTTTTGTTGTGGTTGTGGATCACGGAGAGAAATACATTGCAACTTTTGTTTTTTTTCCCCCTGCGAATCCCTTTTGTTTTCCCATCAAAGCACCCTAGACCATAAGATGCCTGGACTTGCCAGCTCAGCTTGTGTGTGCGTGTGTGTGAAGTTGGGCTGCTTTTGATTTCAACAATGCTGATCATACACACACACATACACACCCCTCTCCCCATATGTCCCGACTAAGCATGGTCTGTAGGCATTTGCAATCTGGAAATTGCCTGGTGGGCAACAGCTGGCAGAAGGGAAGCTGGTTGCCACATCCCTGAGCACCGTGGAGACAGGTTATCACCTGCAAACATTGCAGGATGTTTTCCCTCCCGCACTGCAAACATTTCACTGCCATAGTAACTGGCCTTTGCCCTCCCTCCAGGGCCAGCTGGGTCATTTCAGAATGTGAAATAATGGGCCCAGCACCAGCTGTTCCAAGCTTGCTTTGCTTCTCCCTCCCTCCAGCTCTGTTTCCTTTCCACCTGGCTGTTCTGGTCTCCCCGCCCTTCCTTCTTCTCCGTGCAGAATCCTTTCCTCTCTAGCTGTTCCAGCAGCTGCTGTCTCATCCTCCACCTTCTCCCCTCTCTTGTCCATCTTTTCTTCAAATAAATACTTTGCAATTGGGAAGATAAACTTTTATAGAACTAGCAATGGTGCTTATATCCCGCTTCACAGTACTTTACAGGCAGAGGTGGTATTCAGCAGGTTCTGATCAGTTCTAGAGAACCGGTAGCGGAAATTTTGAGTAGTTCGGAGAACCGGCAAATACCACTTCTGACTGGCCCCGCCCCCATCTATTCTCCGCCTCCCATTGAGTCCCAGCTGATTGGCTGGGTCTTCCTTGGTTGCCCTGCACAGGAGAACAGAGCTGGAAAGCAGGCTAGTGGAGTGGGGAGGGAATGGGGAATTTGCAGGATCCTTCCCCCGGAAGTGGGAGGGAATGCAGATTTTTCAGTATATCCTTCCCCTGGAGTGGGGTGGGAATGGAGATTTTACAATATCCTTCTCCTGCCATGCTCACCAAGCCACGCCCACCAAGCCACGCCCACAGAATCAGTAATAAAAAAATTTGAATCCCACCACCACTGTTTACAGCCCTCTCTAAGCGGTTTTACAGAGTCAGCCTATTGCCCCCCCAACCATCTGGATCTTCATTTTACCCACCTCAGAAGGACGGAAGGCTGAGTCAACCTTGAGCCTGGTGGGATTCGAACTGCCAAATTGTAGTCAGCTGGCAGTCGGCAGAAGTAGCCTGCAGTACAGCACTCTAACCACTGCAC
Organism: Emydocephalus ijimae; assembly: GCA_004319985.1. NCBI lineage: Eukaryota > Metazoa > Chordata > Lepidosauria > Squamata > Elapidae > Emydocephalus > Emydocephalus ijimae. The sequence goes on along the minus strand of BHEV01072673.1, from coordinate 33,748 downwards.
CACCATGGCTTATTTTGGAACGTCGCTCCTTTGCGGATTTCCCATTTTTAAAATCCCAAATCTTCTGACTTTCCTTTTGACTTTCCTTTTCCATTTTTAAAACTTTCCTTTCTGACTTTCCTTTTCCATTTTTAAAATCCCAAATCTTCTGACTTTCGTTTTGCTGATTTATATTTTTGATGTTTGGATTGCTGCTGTTGACAGCTGCAGACGGGACTTGGCAAAGTTCCTGTGTTGAACAGAAGAATGAACCCTAACCCCGTGGTGTGTTTTCTTGTCCTGACAGTGCAGTGATTTGGGGAGAGAGGTTATCTGTTGAATTTGGGGTGGCTGCTTCAGCTAAGAAGAAATGGTAAAGGCCCAGAGACTTACCAAGACAGAAAAGTCATAATCGTAGGGTACTGCAATCCTCGATTTGCAGATGTCATTGAGCCTGGAATTACTATCGTCATTGTGGTCATAAATCAAGACATTATGTGAAAATCCTGACTGGATTTTTCAACATTTTTTTTTTGTTTTTGTTCACCAAACAAATCAATTTTCCCCAATGGATATTTTTTTTCTTGCTAGAAACTGGAATTAAATGCCAGAAACATCGTAAATTATAATTATAATGCTAGAAACTGGAATTATAATGCCAGTGGACACTTCAAATAAGCTGTAAACTTAAACTGGTTGCCAAATGGCAATGTGTGACTATGGGGCACAAGGGAGTGTTTGTAGTTGTCATACATCGAAAACAGATCATAGATAGCTCTCAGAGGGACATTAGCACTTAGCAATCGCACGTAGACTTATATACCCATTTACAGTGCTTTACAAACCTCTCTAGGTGGTTTAGAGAGTCAGCCTATGGCCCCAAACAATCTGGGTCCTCGTTTTACCCACCTTCAGAAGGATGGAAGGCTGAGTCAACCTTGAGCTTGGTGAGATTCGATCTGCCAAATTGCAAACAGCCGGCAGTCAGCAGAAGTAGCCTGCAGTACTGCACTCTAACCACTGCACCACCGCAGCTCATTAAGTGAGTGGTTGCAAGTCAAGGATTACCTCATTGATTGCAGTCGTTGGGAATGCGCAAGAAAAGAGTCGCTTTGCATATGTTTGCATGCCTAGTGGCTAGTACAGGTAGTCCTCAACTTATGACCACAATTGAGCTCAATATTTCTGTTGCTAAGTGAAACATTTGTTAAGTGAATTTTGCCTCATTTGACGATCTTTCACGGAACAGTTAGTAAGTGAACCACTGCATTGGTTATGTTAGCAATAGGGTTGTTAAGTGGACCTGGCTTCTCCATTGAATTTGCTGGTCAGACCTCTGGACATTGCAACTGTCATAAATGTGAGTCAGTGGAGAAGTATCTGAATTTTGATCACATGACCCTGGGGAGGCCGCAATGGTCGTAAGAGTGAAGAACAGTCATAAGTCACTTTTTCCAGTGATGTTGTAACTTTGAACGGACACTAAATGAAGTGTTGTAAGTTGAGGAACTACCTGTACAGTCTTAGTGATTGAGGCATCGAGCTAGAAAATAGGACAGTCCAAGGCCTAGAAATATTCAACCTGGAAATAAGGAGGAATTTCCGACAGTGAGAACAATCAACCCATAGAACAGAAGTTGCCTTCGGAAGTTGTGGGAGATTCATCCCTGGAGGCTTCCAAGAAGAGACTGGACTGCCATCTGTCAGAAATGGCATAGGGTCTCCTGCTTGGGAGGGGTTGGGCTTGATGACCTACAAGGTCCCTTCCAACTCTGTTAATGTATTGAGGATCCTGCCTTAGCCATGAAAGCCACCTGGGTGACCTTGGGCCAATCCCTCTCTCTCAGTCCAAGCTACCTCACAGGGTTGTTGTGGGGGAAAATATGGCAGGGAAGGTCTTGGATGTGTTATTATTTGTAAAAACAATAAAGGCGGGATAGCAATAAATGAGAAAAAGTAGGGGGCTAAATGAAGAGTGGAAGTGCAGGAATATTGGCGGGAGAATGAGGGGTTGAAAGGAAAGGTTTCTGACTTGCTTTTTAGAATGGGAGTGTTGTGGCCTGCCAGTGGCCAGCAGAGTTGACAGCAGACTCAGTCAGTGAGGAGGTTGGGGAGGAATATGGGCCAGTCCTGGAGTCTGGGGAAGGTTCTGTATGAGTGCTCTGCATCAGAGGCAGAGATGGGGCCAGGGCCATCCGACAGTTTATCAGCTGCCTTCGGACATCAGTGAGGCAGAAGAACAGCTGGAGCCTGTTCCCAGTGTGCGCAGGCACAGAGCTGTCAGAAGAAAGGAACAGCTAAGGAACAAGGGTCAACTCGGGAGTAAAGGCTCAGGTGGACAGTGAATGGCCCCTCCCAGAGGGAATAAAAGAGGAGCGAAAGGGAGTGGGGTTTTGCAGGAGACAATTAGTTCATTTGGGTGAAGATCTGTTCCTGCATTTTTGCCAATTATTATCTGCTACAGTGTGGCCTCTGAAAGATATCAGCCTGGCAACTCTCCAAGCCTGATAAAGGTCTGTAATTGTGGAATATCTTGAAAGACTATTAGTCGGGACTTTGCTGGAGAGGAATTCACTGTAAACTCAATAAAAGGGGTTTATCAGGACGAGGAGTCAGCTTCTTGCTGTTGGAGAAGCCTAGGGTGCTTCATGTGACATACATTTTGTCCCCTTATTGTAGGCGTGGATGAGATCTCCCAGATGTCTTAGCCAAATACAGTCAGATGGGAATTGTAGTTCAGCAACATCTGGCATTTCCATCCAGCCATAAGGACAGAGACAATTTGCTATTTCCAAAGTGGGAACTCCCCATTTCCTAGAAAGCAATCCAAAGCACAGACTATGGATTGAGTGTTTCACAGTTGGGTTACATGCTCCAACTCCACGGCTTTGTTCCATCCAGGAACCTGACTGTCCTTTTTGTATTTTATCTCCTCTCATCTTGTAGACATGTGGCTCCTCCTTCCTCTTTGTGGGATCTTCATAGCAAACTCAGCGGCAGGTAAGTCTGGTCTTGGAGGACTTACAACAGAAAGTAAGAACGCTGCCTTTCAGAAACACACATATACATCCCACGGTATAAGAGTTGCGGTGGTGCAGTGGTTAGAATGCGGTACTGCAGGCTACTTCTGCTGCCTGCCAGCTACCTGCAGTTTGGCAGTTCAATTCTCACTGGGTTCAAGGTTGACTCAGCCTTCCATCTTTCCGAGGTTGGTAAAATGAGGACCCAGATTGTTGGGGGTCAATAAGCTGACTCTGTAAACCGCTTAGAGAGGGCTTTAAAGCACTGAGGTGGTATATAAGTCTAAATGCTACTGCTATTGCTATCCTGCCTAGCACAAAAACACTGAGACATAAAGATGCCATAATCCGAGTCCTGGATTGGCTGGGTTTTTCTAAACCCACCTTCTTTATACAACTTTATATGGATTGTCCTCGGTTTACAACAGTTCACTTAGTGACAGTTCAAAATTACAATGGCACTGAAAAAAGTGACACGACTATTTTTCTTACTGTTGACCACTGCAGCATCCCTATGGTCATGTGATGTACATTCGGCTTCTTGACAACCGACTCACATTTATGACGGTTTGCAATGTCCAGGCGGGCATGGGATCCCCTTTTTGTGACCTTCTGACCAGGAACGTTAATGGGGAAGCCAGGCTCACTTAACAACCGTGTGTCGGGGCTCCAACAAATCCTGATTTAACCACAACTGATTTAACAACTGCAGTGATTCACTTAACAACTATGGCAAGGAAAGTCCTAAAGTGGGCCAAAACTCACTTAATAAATGTCTCTCTTTAGCAACATAAATTTTGAGCTCAATTGTAGTCGTAAGATGAGGACTACCTGTACTTTCTGAAACTTAAGATACAAAGGATGTCCTCTACCAAAACTTCTTAGCAATTCCCCGTTCCAAGGGATGCATATTATATTTTGAAAGTTAGTTCTAGTCAATACCCGTTGCCTGTCCTGCTGTGCTTTTAAAGTGTTGGATGTCTACTTCTCCGCCCCAGGACAACTCAAGGTGACACAAAAACGACGGAATAGTGCCTTGTGATACCGTGAGACAAACTCTGACCTTTTGAACTCGAGTCCAGATACTGGAGGCAGATATGGAAGCTCCCTGGTGTGTGTTGCAAAGCATAGGGATTTCCCAGCCACCCAGGGACTCTTGGACACCTTATTTGTAGATAACCTGTCTGCCTGAGGTTTTGAGAATTGAAATTCAAAAACTGTTGTAGAATATTGATCTGATCTTTAAGGGAGGGCAGGATATATTTTTTTTCCCCCTATGAATCAATGTAACTTTATACCCTGAGAAATCTCACCTACCTTTGGTGTTAGGATTATTTATTACTTGTATAATAGTAATGATGGTGAAAGAGTTGGTGACATTAAAAGTGAGTTTTTGACTCTCCGCTGAGACATGATGATTGTAATTTTGAAAGTTCAGTTTCATTCCCATGCAAAGAATAACAAAGTGTATAAAATGCACAGACTGAATGACTAGGATTACACATCATGCTAAACCATGGTTTTTAAGATGATAATTATGATATATTACACAGCTGTAGTTCACAGCATGTCCAAGTCAGTGTATTCACCTTTGTCAATTTTTAGATATATAGACTTCAATTCCCAGGATGCCCTGCTAATGGGCTTGTTGCTAAGAATTCTGGGAACTGAGAAGCATACATTTAGAACCAATGGGAAAAAAAACATCTGTAGCTCAAGGTTGAACAGTGGAGCCCTTGGTGCTCTCTGAGTTTGGTTGTTTGCTTCCAGACGTTTCATTACCCATTAAGGTAACATCTTCAGTTTAGAAGATGTCAAAATTGGGAAATCCAGTGTTAATCCAATCGAACTCTTACAAATTAGATCAAGGTTCTTCAAACTTGGCAAGTTTAAGACTTGTGGACTTCAACTCCCAGAATTCCTGAGCTAATATGATTGGAGGAGGAATTCTGGGAGTTGAAGTCCACAAGTCTTAAAGTTGTCAAGTTTGAAGCCCCCTGGATTAGATCAATGAGTTAAATCCAGCCATTGAGCCAAACTTGTACATGAAAATGACGCTGTGAGTTAAAACCAATTTATCCAGAATTAGTTGCATCTCAGCTATCATAAAAGGGGTTGAACGGAGCTACATTTCAACCAAGTAGGCATGAGATCTTGTTTAAAGTATTTATTTATTTACAGCGGCCGACTTCAGTACTGCTTTTGACTTCCCTTAACTAGAACAGAGGGGGAAGAACTCCATGTGTTCACCAGCCTTCTCTATTCTTCAGCGACGAGACATTCGTTTCTGAGGAATAAGTCAGTGGAACATATGAAAAGACAATGTACATGAAAGTGGTACCAGTTCTTCAGCTTTGAAACGGTTGAAAAGTAAAATAAATTAAGAACAGCGATCCGTTGTAAAATAACAAAATAGCCCACAGTGTGAGGGGAGAAAAATAGCAATAGCACTTAGACTTATATACTGCTTCACACAGTGGTGGGATTCCAATTCTTTTACGACTGATTCTGTGGGTGTGGCTTGGTGGGCATGGCAGGGGAACGAGACTGCAAAATCCCCATTCTCTCCCTACTCCTGGGGGAAGGTTACTGCAAAATCCCCATTCCCTCCCCACCCCACTAACCTGCTTTTCAGCTCCGTTCTCCTTTGCAGGGCAACAAAAGAAGACCCAGTGGGACTCAGGAGGCGGAGAATAGATGGGGGCGGGGCCAGTCGAGGTGGCATTTGCTGGTTCTCCGAACTACTCAAAATTTCCGCAACCGGTTCTCCAGAACTGGTCAGAACTTGCTGAATGCTACCTCTGGCTTCAAAGTGCTTTTACAGCCCTCTCTAAGTGTTTCATAGAATCAGTTTATTGCCCTCAACAATCTGGGTCCTCATTTTACCGACCTTGGAAGGATGGAAGGCTGAGTCAATCATGAGCCGGTCAGAATTGAACTGCCGAACTGCTGGTAGTTGGCAGTCAGCGGAAGTAGCCTGTATTCTAACCACTGCGTCACTATGGCTCTTATATATATATAAACCTAGACAGAAATGAAAAGATCTGAAACATATGGGCAAGATGAAGCTTTTAAAAATAAATAGGGAATGAATACAGATAATCCTGAGACTTATAACCACAATTGCATGGATAGATGTCCCGGTTTAAATGCTGACTTCTATGCAATGATTTAAAACAGTGGGTCTCAACCCTTGGCAACTTTAAGTTAAGTGGACTTCAATTCCCAGAATTCCCCAGCCACCCAGGCTGGCTGGGGAACACTGGGAGTTGTAGTCCACATAACTTAAAGTTGCCAAGGGTTGGGACACACTGATTTAAGAGGTGAGGCATGCAAGGTCAACTCTGCTAGACTGGCAATAGGAGAAAATGAAGAACATAATAAATGGGTGAGTTTGTGTAGAAAAGTTTTAGCTCTTATTATATTTGCAGATGGTGGAAGCCTTTGAGATTAAACATATGTCCTGCTGGGTTTCAAAGGAGCTAAAACAAACAATCTGCTTACTCTTTTTTCCTCTTCTAATCATGATTAGAAAAACAAATAAGATAATCTTTATTGTCATTTTTTTAAACTTATCTGTTTTTCTAATTTTGATGACAGCTCCCTCGCCTAAACTGGTTGGGGAGCACAGTTAAGGCTGTCTTTGGGTCTTTCATATTTCATCTCCTTGTTCATCTTTCAGAGTCCCCCCAGGATCAACCTCATGACCCCTTCAATTATGGTAAGTTAATCATTCCTGAAAGCTTGTCTGGGGCCTTGGGAGCCAATGCAAATTGCTACAACCAGCAGAGTTAGGAAACAAAGCACAGGAAAAGGGGAAACAAAAAACTTCTGAAGGATTCCTCTGTTTTTATTTAATATGGAAAGAGGTGGATGATTCTGAGGATCACAATAATGCTTTCGAGAAGGATCCCTTTTCTTTGGACTTTCTTTGAAAAAACACTCACCTGACCTCTACTTAAAAGCTAGTATTAGATCTTTGGATGCAAATGGAATTGTGTTCCTTTCCTCTACTTCCCTTCTTGCGTTACGAAGTTAATAGGACAACAACACAGAAGAAGAGAAGTGGGGAAAGATGTCCACAATAATTTGCTGATTTAGGAACTGAAGTAGAACACCTCTGGAATCCACTTATATTTTTAAATTTATCCCGCCTTGAGTCTCCTTTCATGCCTGAGGCGGGACTAGAATTCCCAGTCTCTTGGTTTCTACGCTAGCACCTGAACCACTACACCATGCTGGCTCTCCATTTGCAGACAATCCCAACATAATAAAACCATGGTAACACATGTGCTTGACTTTGTCTCCATGGAGCTGTCCTCCTCTTGGCCTCGTCCATGAGGAAGGTGGCTTATGGCATCCTTGTCCGGTTAGGGGGGGAACGTTAAGTGGATTTGCTCCCCCAGTAGAATTTCCCCATGCATTTTACTATGAAAGGCAGATAGAGTGGCCTCAAAAAGAAATGCCCCTCCTAAGCATAACAATGCATTACAAGTCTGTCAATGATATCCATTTTGCTCTCCAAATTCATGGAGTCCTAACCCTAACCGTAAGGCTAAGGGATTGGGCAAGAGCTCATAAAATAGGAAGGGGAGGGATCAGTGATGGAGATGGCTCAGGAATGGATGGACCACACTTCACCCCTCCCGTGGGTTTTCGGCCTATAGAAATAGGGTTCTTTGTTCTAATTCCAGGCTATGTTCTATTCCTCGCATGACAAACTCATTTTTTTTCCCCTCACACCAGATTACTATTCGCTGAGAGTTGGAGGCTTGGTGTTTGCCGTTGTCCTGTTTCTGATGGGCATCCTCATTATTCTTAGTGAGTAGCTACCATCCAGTGGTTGCCCAGGAAAAGGGGAGGCTTAGTGGGTTGGGATCAGAATACCTGTTGAACAATACGGAGTGTGTTCATACATCAAGCAAAGCACTGGTGTGGTTTGGTTGAGTCTGACTTCTCTCTTAGGTCTGAACCAGGGGTGGGATTTTACCAGTTTGCACCTATTCGTGAGAACTGGTTGTTAACATTCTAAGCAGTTTGGAGAACCAGTTGTTAGAAGAAATTACTGGCTTAATCCTGTAAGGAGGGCAGGAAGGAAACATTCTGGTGTTGCTTACAGAAACTGCCTCTCCATTAACCCTTATTACATTCTTGGCAGGACTAGACTTCCTGTCTCTGGAACTTCTCTGGAGTTTTCCCCCCCTCCTTTGCTGGTATTTTGCTTGTGTGGAGTGATCATTCAAAGTTACAATGGCCCTGAAAAAAGTGACTTATGACCATTTTTCACACTTACGACTGTTGCAACATCCTCAGAGTCATGAGAGGCCAGGCGAGGAGGAGATGCGTGCCTCGATGTGTGTGATACTGAGTTGGCCATGCCCAGCCAATCACATGCCCACCAAGCCACACCCACCACCTAAGCCACGCCCACAGAACCGGCTGTTAAAAAATTTGAATCCCACCCCTGGTCTGAACCCAACGATCACACTGTGGTATCCAAGTCTTATGCCTGTAAAATAAAATGTGTCATAGATCAGGGGTCTTCAACCTTGGCAACTTTAAGACTTGTGGACTTCAACTCCCAGAATTCCTCAGCGCTGCAACACTGGAGTTTTTTTAAGGGATGGGACAGCCATTTGTCCAGAATGGTATAGAATCTCCTGTTTGAGCAGAGGATTGGACTAAAAGACCTCCAAGGTCCTTTCCAATATCTGTTATCCTATTAAACAGTGCTTCTCACCAAAATAATCCCCTTATCCCTGCTCAGATTCTTTTGGGATCCTTACTCAACTCTTCTTTCTCTCTTCCTCTCCTAGGCCGGCACTGTCGTTGCAAGTTCAACCAGCAGCAAAGGTAAAAATCCACCCATAAAGTTATTTTGGAGGGGGTGTGGAACTTATCAGAATTGTTTCAAATGGACGAAGAAGGACAGTATGAAAAAAAAAAGCAGGGGGAGCCAAATAGTGTGACGTAGTTTGCAATGTTTTGTGATGTGGTTCAGATATCTTAATTATTTGGAGACTGTTGAAATGCCCCTGCTTCGTCTTTATTCTCTTTTATTTCCGTTTTCTTTCAACCCTCCCGCTGGGGAAGAATCTGGCCAGCACAATGATTCATTCTCTGAATTAGTACATCTGCTGATAATTGCTTTCTTTCTCTCGAGGCTGGGATTGGAAGCAGGGAGAGAAAGGGGCATTAGAAGGTTAACGACTTGTAAGCATGATGTCGATAATTACCCAATAAACGAGCTTTTAATTTTGACCCTTGTAGAAATATTCAGATGATACACCATAAAATGGAGATTTGGAAGCAGTGGGGTGCTAGTAGCAAATAAGAGTTGTGAAAAGTGGAAAGAAAAGAGTATCACAGATTGTTTAAAGAGAAGGACTGATTCATCAATTCCCTAGCTAACTTTGGTTATCATATAAGCAATTGAATCTACCGCAGCCTTTTCACATCTGGCATCCTTCAGAGGTAACTGCGCTATAATTGCAGATACTTCGGAGGTTTCCAGGTTGGGAAAAGCTTGTAAGTATCCAGGATGGACTACAATTATGTCCAGATATTTCTGTCAACCCAGAAATGATACAAATTCTGTCATTTGCACAGTGAAATTATAATGCAGAGACATTATTTTCCCCTATTGTTCCTCCCACACAGATCATTCATTCATTCATTTGCTACATTGATAAGCTACTCATCTCACTGTGCAAAGTGACCCTGGACAGTTTAATGTACAATTAAGATGCTGTAGAAAGGCTGCTGGAAGGGAACTATGGGGGCGCAGTGGTTAGAATGCAGTATTGCAGGCTGACTCTGCCCACTGCCAGGAGCTCGATCCTGATCAGCTCAAGGTTGACTCAATCTTCCTTCCGAGGTGGGTAAAATGAGGACCCAGATTGTTGAGGGCAAATAGGCTGATTCTGTAAACCACTTAGAAAAGGTTGTGTTCTTGCTGGTGGTGGCGAAGTTGTGTCCGACCCATCGCAACCCCATGGGCAACGTTCCTCCAGGCCTTCCTATCCTCTTCTGGAGTCCATTTCAGCTCACACCAACTGCTTCAATGACTCCATCCAGCCACCTCCTTCTCTTCCATCCCCTCCTCCTTCTGTGGCCCCTCAATCTTTCACTGTAAAGCAGCATATAAGTCTAAGTGCTATTGCTACCGTATCAAAAAGCAACGACAAATGAAAATGAAATATTTTCCAAGGGATGTAATTAGTATTTTCCAATTCTTAAAACTTAAAGGTCTGGTTTATATGATAGGGATCCCACCTCTCCCCGCCTTCAGATATAGATAGTCCTCGTTTAGCGACCACAGTTGAGCCAAGCAGCTCTGTTGTTAAGGGATGTGCTCCTTAACATGTGCTTTCCTTTTTCCACTCCCCTGCCCTCTGTGGGATGCTCACCAAGGGGCTAGGGTAGCCATCCTGAAGCTGACAAAACTACAGGTGGTCCTCAACTTACAACAGTTCATTTAATGACCATTTGAAATTACAACGCCACTGGAAAAAAGTGACTTATGGCCAGGGGTGGGATTCAAATTTTTGAACAACTGTTTCTGTGAGTGTGGCTTATTTGGTGGGCATGGTTTGGTAGTCATGTGACTGGGTGGATGTAGCTTGGTGGTCATGTTATTGGCTGGACGTGGCCAACTCAATATCACTCACATCGAGGCACGCATCTCCTTGCCTAGTTTCTCATGACTGTGAGGATGTTGCAACAGTCGTAAGTGTGAAAAATGGTCATAAGTCACTTTTTTCAATGCCACTGTAACTTTGAATGGTCACTCCACACAAGCAAAATACCAGCAAAGGAGGGGAAAAAACTCCAGAGAAATTCCTGAGACAGGAAGTCTAGTCCTGCCAAGAATGTAATAAGGGTTAACAGAGAGGCAGTTTCTGTAAACAACACCAGAATGTTTCCTTCCTGCCTCCCTTACAGGATTAGGCCAGTAATTTCTTCTATCAACCGGTTCTCCGAACTGCTTAGAATGTTAACAACCGGTTCTCGCAATTAGGTGCAAATTGGCAGAATCCCATCCCTGGTTATGCCCGTTTTTCAGATCGCTGTGGCTTCCCCATGGTCATGTGATCAAAAATCAGATGCTTGGCAACTGATTCATATTTATGACCGTTGCTGTGTCCCAGGGTCATGTGGTCACCTTTCTGAGAAACAAAGTCAATGGGGAAGCCAGATTCATTAACAACCAGTGGTGCTGACTTAACAACTACAATGATTCACTGAACAAATGTGGCAAGACAAGTTGTAAAAAGGGGGCAAAACTCACTTAACAAATGTCTCACTTAGCAACAGAAATTCTGGGCTCAGTTGTGTTTGCATATCTTCTGTTTTGCCTCTTCTCCATTCTCTTTCCATTTGGAATGCTCACCTTGGCACTGAGATAATTAGTAAGTGAGGGAATTAATGTTTGTTCCTCCATTCATTGGAGAAGGAAGGAAGCCCGAACACAGTAGGGAATATACATTGCAGCCCCAAGGGTTCTCTTCTATGCAAAAGCCCGGTATATTCCCCATTGTGTGCTGGCTTACTCTCTTGTAATCCTTTTTTCTCCAATCTCTCCACTCTGTAAGGGGCGGGGAGAGAAACAACAGGTCAGGCAGAGGAGAATGTATCAAAGGAGAATATTTTTAGTTCAGGGTTGAAATGAGGGGTCCTTGGTGCTCTCCGAGTTTGCTTGTTTTGTTGCAGGCATTTCAACATCCAAACTAGGTAGCATCAATGGTGCAGAATGTATATTGACTATAATGGTGGTTGTGTGACAGGGACAACATGCAGATTGTAAATGCAAGCATTAGTCATAAAATTATTTTCCACCACTGTTGTATTTTTAAATGCTCCCTGAAGGTGACGGTCAGTAAATGAGGACTAAGGTAAAGATTTCCCCCACACATATGTGCTGGTCATTTCCGGCTGTAGGGGACGCTGCTCATCTCCATTACAAAGCCGAAGAGTCAGTGCTGTCCCAAGACGTCTCCGTGGTCATGTGGCCGGCATGACTAAACAATAAAGGCACATGGAAGGCTGATTACCTTCCCATCAAAGTGGTCCCTATTATTCTACTTGCATTTTTTATGTGCTTTCAAACTGCTAGCTTGGCAGAAGCTGGGACAAGTTACAGGAGTTCACTCCGTTATGCGGTGCTAGGGATTCGAACCACTGTATTTAATTTGATTTCTTTTGATGGAAGTGCATAGTGTGAATAGCAAAATGGGCTGGTCAATTTACAGTTCTCCAGTCCAGTTGACGTTTGTCTTGTATGAATGAAGCACACAAACAACATGGTGCTTGGAGGGAGGAAAGGCAAGAATTCCCACTGCGGCGTTTTGCTGCACTCATTTGCACATTTGGATTTGACCTTTATATATCTATACACCTTATTATACCTTATATACTAGACCTTATTATATATAGAATTTATATATATAAAGGTATATATGTTTTCTTAAGTTTTTGCGGGTACTTACATGTATGGTATTCAGCTTTGTTCAGGTATTTTCCCACGTCATTATAGTTGTGCTTTTAAAGTTGTAGCAACGTTTCTGTATACAGAATAGAGAAGCCTGATGATGGCAGATGAGATTCTGCCGAAACGTTGCTACAACTTTAAAAGCACAACTGTAATGACGTGGGAAAATACCTGAACAAAGCTGAATACCATACATACATACATACATACATACATACATACATACATACATAGGTCTAGGTGTGTTCGGGTCTTTTCCCATGTAAGATTAAGACTATCTTGGCGACATTTCGGCGAGGTCCCACTCACCATCCTCAGGCTTTCGGCTTCATGCTTGCACTACTTGCACTGGCACGAAGCCGAAAGCACCAGGCTGAGGATAGCGAGTGGGATGTCGCTGAAACGTCGCCAAGATAGTCTTAATCTTACACAGGAAAAGACCCAAACACACCTAGACCTACGTACCTGTACCCGTGAAAATCTATGAAAACATATATATATATATGGTGTTCAGCTTTGTTCGGGTATTTTGCCTCGTCATTATAGTTGTGCTTTTAAAGTTGTAGCAACGTTTCGGCAGAATCTCATCTGCCATCATCAGGCTTCTGTATTCTGTATATAAATATATACACCTTTAGTATGCTGAATCGTTATTCCTTTTGGATGTCAGCAGGGGGCGCTGCAGCATAGCTTTTGTAAAAAAAAAAAAACCACTCTCTATCCCTGTGTAAGTCCGGCACCCAGTGACATCATCCCTGAGCCGCCTGCATTGATACTGCTGCCTCTCTTTTCAGCCAGAACAATTCCCAGCTCGCTGCATTCTGAGGATTTATCAAGGCAAGATTTTCAGCCTTCCCCTGGCTTGAATACACAGCACAAAAGGATGCAGTGCAAGAGAGATAAAATAAAGAACTCTACGTGCCAAATTTCTAACATTACAAAGTTTTCCTCGTGACTGTTTGCAAGGGGCCAAATTTGATGTCCCAAAGGTGCTTTTTTCCCCCCCGCAAAGAGGCAACTGGACTTTCTGGTTTTTCTTGGAAGACGTTTCACTTCTCATCCCAGAAGCTTCTTCAGCTCTGGTTGTACAAATGTTTTACAATAGGGGTATCCAAGCTTGGCAACTTTTTAGACTTATAGACTTCGACTCCCAGAATTCCTCTCTTGCTGGCTGGGGAATTCCGGGAGTTGAAGTCCCCAAGTCTTAAAGTTGCCAAGCTTGGACCACCCCCAAGTGTCCAATCAGCTGAAATACTTCCTTAAAAGGAAAAAAAATACTGTAAAGATAGAAGCGTGCAGAGCTTATATGGGTTTGTGGTGTACAGAATACATTGGAAGGTACTGCTCTAAACCTGTTCTGCATGCAAAGAATTTTCACTGTCTGGTGTGATGATAGCCCAAGAGGTGGAAACCCAGTGTGATGGTTTGGTTTTGTCCCCAGGACCGGAGAACCGGATGAAGAGGAAGGAACTCTGCGCAGCTCCATCCGGCGTAAGAGCCAGCCTATGGCCACACCCACCCTCTGTTTCCCTTTTCTCCTGGGGGAGAACGTTTCCTGGGCCAGGGAACTTTTTAAAAATTATTGTTTTTTATATGTTTATTTCAAAGGATTTCAAACTCTTACTTAAGCAAAGGGAACGAAAGAAAGAAAACTGACTTTGCTTTTAGAATGGAATGGAACGGAATAGAAAATGGAAAATGGAAAATAGACAAGAGAAAAGAGAAGAGAAAAGAATAACAGAGTTGGAAGGGACCTTGGAGGTCTTCTAGTCCAACCCCCTGCTTAGGCAGGAAGTCCTATACATTTCAGACAAATGGTTATTCAATTTCGTTTTAATATCATCATAGACCAGCATTAAGTTTGGTAATCCGTAAGGAAATCTGATCTCTTAGATATCCTTTAAAAGACTGATTAATTTGTGCATTGGACAGTTTTCAAACTAGGAGTACCTTTGGGGCAGTACAGAACTGGGCAGTGGAAATTAGGAATCTTCTACAGAATGGTGAAATGGTTGCCTATTTATATTTGCTGCATCTGGCATTCTGAGCCAAGATGGTTTTTAAAACTGTTTGGGTATATCATGCCACAGACACCGGAGGAAACAGACACGTCTTAGCTTAAAGTGTGTTTGCTGAAGGAAAGAATAAATTGCTTCAGGGAAAGGCCTTTTAAAAACTCAGACTTTTTTTTTTTTTGGAATTCTCACTAGGTTTATCCACAAGGATGAGATAGAAGACATCATAACTGGTGAGTTGCTTGCAGATTAAATGAAGAATGACCCTTGTGATCAACTTCAGTTTGATTCTCTTCACTCTTGTGGTTTTTACCATCAATTGCAATCTTCGTTGCTCTGTGCAAAATGCAACATTTAGTTCCCTTTTCTCCCCCTTTTTCTTCTTCTGTAATATCCAAATGGTCTCAAGAACAGAGGATTTGTTCACGTAGACACTATATTGATTCTAAAAAGAGAGCTAGCTTGGTTTGTCATAAATAACTCATCTGTTTAAAAAAAAGGAGGGCATCTTGCTTTCTTGATGACATGACATTGGAGGCAGGCGAGACATGTCTTTCCCTTGTCTAAATTTCCTATTTTGGGGGAAGAAAAGAACGGCTTGTCTTAATTTTCAGGATTATCTTTTGGACCTCTGTGATAGGTATGCCATTTGATGACCTCAGCAATAATCAAGTGGAAATAAAGCATACACTAGGGTTGAAGGTCCAAGCCCTTCAGTTTCCACGTTCCCACAATTGTGCCAAGGATTTAAACATGAAAAACCAGGATCTCACTGCAATTGTTTGATTGCAGCAACAATTCTCATTTTTGAAACTGGGTGAGGAATTGTACGAAAGGATCTGTGTGAGATGTGGAGAGCAGTGCCACCATCTGCCACAGGGGTGTCAAACTCACGTCATCACGTTGTTGTCATGTGACGTATTGCATCTTCTCCCCCCTTCACTAAAATCGGGCTGGGGGTGGCCGGCGCATGAGACATCCGGCCCGTGGGCTGCAAGTTTAACACCCCTGATCTACCAGGTGGAGAACTGGGTCTCTTAGGCTCCATCTGGAGTCACCTTTTTCAGCTGCACACTTTAAATTGTGTGCTTGCACATACGAACCTGTCCAAAATGACATCCTATTTGTTCCACGTGGGTCATGCTGCAGAGGTGGGTATTCAGCAGGTTCTGACCAGTTCTGGAGAACCGGTAGCGGAAATTTTGAGTAGTTTGGAGAACCGGCAAACACCACTTCTGACTGGCCCCGCCCCCATCTATTCTCCGCCTCCTGAATCCCAGCTGATTGGCTGGATCTTCTTTGGTTGCTCTGCACAGGAGAACGGAGCTGGAAAGCAGGTTAGTGGGATGGGGAGGAATGGAGATTTTGCAGTATCCTTCCCCAGCCAGGCCCACCAATCTAGGCCCACCAAACCATACCATGCCCACCAAGCCACACCCACAGAACCAGTTGTAAAAAAATTTGAATCCCACCACTGTCATGCTGGGAGATGAAATAGAGGCCTGTGTCTAAGAGCCAGGCCAGTGGAGAGTGGTAAAATAAATAAAAGAGATGAAGGATGGATCGCAGCACTAAGCTGTGTGTTGTTCTGGGTCTGAATTCTAAGAGAGCCAAAGTTGAAGCGACATCAGACTAGGAGTCTAAACTGGAAAAGGACCGGCAGCTGAGCTTGTTTGATGTTTTGAATAAAATCTGGAAAACAAGAGACTTGAAGATAACTCCAACAGCAAGATGGCATTCATAACCAGGATAAATTCATGCTCTGGCTGGAACTGGGGTCACTTTGCGTCCTGAGCTTCTTCCTTTTTTTTATATATTTGATTGTCAACTTTCTCCACTATGCCTCACTTCTTTCCTTTTCTCCTCCTCTCCTAGGTAGCTGTATGGATATGGATCCTCCTAGATCTGGAGCGCTCCCTTCCTTCCTTCGTTCCGCCTGGCCTTAGTTCTCCCAGCAAGGCCCCACTGCTTGCCACAACTCCAGTGAATTCCAGAACTGCTTGCCTCTGGGGGTCATCCCCACCCAACTGAGCCCCCCTTACCAAGACCTTCCCCTTCTGTTTTGGCTTGCTGCTTGAAGTCCACTGCTTCTTCAGAGAGGGAGGGCAGCCTTCTAACCCTTGGCCTTCAGCCTCTAGTGACCATGAAGGATTCTAACTCCTGAGCTGAGTTCAAGCTGCTTTACAGTAAGGCCCTGTCTGAGCTATTCCCCTTTAAAAAGCTCTCCTTGGGCTTCTGGAAATAAAAAATTTCCTTGAGTCCAGTTCTTCTCCAGGTGGCTGCATCCGTGCAGTTCTCTCTAGGCAGCTTTCGAGAAGTAATTTGCTTGTTCAAGTTTTCGATCTAGTATACCGTCCTCGGTTTCACAGATGGTTCCCTGTCCAGAACTAACCATGATTGCTTACCATGAGATCAATTTGGGGCTCCCACTAAGGCAATAGTTCTGAAAAACAAACAAAGTTACAGATCCTGATTTTTTTTCCTTATCACCAAAGAAAAGCACACATGAGATTTATCCAGCATAAGGTGCTATTTCATTGGTCTTCTCTTATTATTAATAGTTGTGCTATTGAGATCGCACAGCCCATCTGGATTGCAATCCTAGAAGGGGATGAGAAACTTTCCAAAACCAAGTTTTTTTTCCTCTCTGTCTTTCCTTAAAATTGTGGATGGATGGGTGGATGGATGATGGGCCATTAAGTTAGTGTTGACTCTTAGCCACCAGTTAGAAGTTCCTTCTCCAAGATGATCTATAATTATAACATTGACCACCTAAATGTGCAAAGAAATGGGGGTAGATTGATAATGTGTCCATTAGCACATTTTTTTTAATTAGCCGTAGTTCTATTAGTTCTGAATCAGGATTTTAGGGTACACATTGGCTTTTAGAAGTAGGAAGGGAGATTTTGCCCACTGAGAATGATTTAAGAGTTTGGTGGTTTATCCCCATTGCAAGTTGGCAGGTATTTTTCCCATCAGTTTGTTCTGACTGCCCAACCTTTGGGCAAGGGGCTGGATATTATTCTAATTTACCTGTACAAGTGTTGAGAGATGACAAGAAGCAGAGAGGCATGGAAAGAGCAAATGGGAAAGAAGACAAGGAGGACATCACAACCACCTTCCCAACTTACCTTCATTATTAGTTCTCAGCCCAGCATGACCAAATGCATGCAACAAATGCCAGGACAAGGAAGGTTGGAGCAGAGGTGTCCAACCTTGGCAACTTTAAGACTTGTGGACTTCAACTCCCAGAATTCCTCAGCCAGCTTTGCTGGCTGAGGAATTCTGGGGGTTGAAGTCCATGCATCTTAAAATGACAGGAAGAGGGAAGCTAATTGGAAGTACAGCAACTTTAGTATTGAACATTTCAGAAGCTACCAAGGCCTTCAGGAAATGGTGTGGTAGAAGACATTAAAAGCCTGAAATAGATTTAATGTTCCCCTAGATCAGGGGTGTCAAAGTCTGTTTCACTGAGGTCTTGTTGACCTCAGGGGAGAGAGGGGGCCAGGCAGGCATGGCCAACTGGGTGGGTGTAGTTAACTGGGTGGGCGTGGCCAGCTTGACACCACTCACTGGGTGTGGCTGACTGAGTGGGCGTGGCCAGCTTGACGCCACTCACTGGGTGTGGCTGACGGAGTAGGTGTGGCCAACTGGGTGGGCGTGGCCAGCTTGATGCCACTCACTGGGTGTGGCTGACTGGGTAGGCGTGGCCAGCTTGATGCCACTCCTCAAACTGCTGGCATGTTTCCTCTTTGCATTGGGTAGACCAGGCTGAAGCGATGCGGGCTGACTCCTTACATTTTGCAGGATGACTCCGTGGGCCAGATCCAACCACAGGACAGACTGGATCTGGCCCACGGGTCTTGTGTTTGACACCCCTGCCCTAGTCAACTTCTGAATGGGTAGTTAGCAAGTGTGTGTGTGTGTGTGTGTGTGTGTGTGGAGAGGGAGGGAGGGGAGAGAGAGAGAGAGAGAGATCCATGTGTAGAATCTTTTGAAGCCAGGATTGTCTGCAGCCCACCCTCTCAGACAGTTAAGCTGCCTTTCCCCTTTGCTGCTGCTGGAGAGTTAGTGACCCAACCACCTTCTGCAGATCCTTTCTTGTGGGATTGTGATCTCATCAACCGATTTACCCAGCTGAGGAGCTCTAGAGAGGAAGCTTTGCAATGTAAGAGGTTGAAAAAGCTTTTTTTTTTTCTGGTGGGTTTTTTTTTTAAAAAGAAATCTGCTGAGGAAGGACAACTTCCCTCTGGTGTGTGTGTTGTTGTGTTTTTTTCCTTTTCCCCTGTGGCCAGTTGAGGACATTCCCCACTGAGTGGCGATGAAAGGACCACTTGTGCCCCTATGGAGGAAAAGTTCAAAGAGGAGAAGGGAGCTGTGGGGAGAGACCGAGGGAGGAGAACGGTCTCTTGGAAGTGATGATAAATAATGCAGTCTGAATAGGCCGACAGTGATTTCACAGCCCCCCAAAGGGCCTGTGGTTTTTAATAGCTGGAACCAGCGTTGCAGTCAGAAATCTTCGTGTTCTTGTTTGGCTGCCGGAATGGGGAGTTTCTTCTAGCATCCTCAAATGAATCCCAGGTATAATGCAGAAGGATAATGGGGGCTTCGTCCTTTTAGAAGGAATCAACGTTATGAACTGATGCAAGGGTCACCTTGAGAGGTGGACCTCTCTGCAAAGGACGTGAGCTTGGCTTTGAGGGGGTCTCCCTTCCTGCCTTTTTGCAGCTATGCATTGGCTAAGAGTTATCACATTTGGAAGGCTGACCAAACTGGAGCCCACACACTCCAGGGAGGCTGGTGTATGCTGCTGCCCAGGTGTGCATCTGTGTGGTTGCAGGGTGGAGAACCTGATCCGGACCCGCCTTGATTATGGCGCCCAGGCAGGTATTTGCTTCCTGACTTCTGAAGCTGTGACACCTCCTCTGGCTTCTGTGGGCGGAGCTTCAGAGAAAGGGCAGGGCTTCAACGAGCCTCTAGCCCTGACATCCGACCAAGGGCGCCTGTAATAGGAGCTTGTTTGCTTTCATCATCATGACAGAAGCACCACTGGGCTACAAGTTGCACTCTTTTGGAACATGCTGGTGATGTCACAATGGTTTTGCAAAGGGGGTGGGGCTTAGGTTATGCTGCTTTGATTCTCTCCCCCCCCCAGAGATGCCACTGTATCAGTGGTAGGATTCCATTTTTTTTACTACTGGTTCTGTGGACATGGCTTGTTGGGCATGGCAGGGGAAGGATACTGCAAAATCCCCATTCCCTCCCTGCCCCACTAACCTGCTTTGCAGCTCCGTTCTCCTGTACAGGGCAACCAAAGGAGACCCAGCCAATCAGCTGGGACTCGGGAGGCAGAGAATAGATGGGGGTGGGGCCAATCAGAGGTGGGATTTGCTGGTTTTCCGAACTAAAAATTTCTGCTACCGGTTCTCCAGAACTGGTCAGAACCTGCTGAAAATACCACTTCTATACTGTATCCTACAAAGGCTTACCAAACGCATTTGGCTGCCTAAGTCAGGTGAGGAAATTGCATCTTGAGGAACCCCAGTCTGAAAAAAAATATTTTTAGTAGAGCAATGCAGAGAAATCTGGCCAGTTTTTTAAAATCCCCTTCTCCGCTTGCAAACCACTCCAGTCAAGAAGGCAGCGAAATCAGTGAGGATAGCTCCAACCCCAGGAGAGAGATTTCTGCCTGTGACATGGACTCAAAATCTTTTACCTCTGCTTGTTTCTCTTCTAAATCCAGCTAGGTTTAATTTAACTGTGATGACAGTGGAGCGAAAGGTTGAATGACTCACTGGAATCCTTGGTGATATTAAGGCTTGGATCAGTGTTTCTCAACCTTGGCCGCTTGAAGATATGTGGGCTTCAACTCCCAGAATTTCCTGGCTGGGGAATTCTGGGAGTTGAAGTCCACACATCTTCATTCTTAAAGCGGCCAAAACCATCTTGGATCATTATATGAAATTTTCCCATGGAGAGTTTGGGCTTCTCTCCAGTAGAGGGCAGCACCAACTAACATTCACCTGCCAAAATCCAGTGGGATTAAGACTGTATAACCATGTGGACCCAAATAATGCTACTTTTATTAATATCCTCCATGCAAAAAAAGCTTTTTGTGAATGAAGCCTCATGGTTTATATGTTTGTACCTTTGATCCTTGGAGCAAGTGCTTCTTGTAAAATGAAAATGCTATGTAGCAGGCTGGCTGATTTTGATCTGTATATGATTCCTCAATCATAGTGAACCAACGAGGAATCTAGTTGGACGTGGGCACCTCATTTCAACCCTCTTTCCTCTCTGGGAGTCGCCCCTGTTTTCTTTTGCTCATTAAAAGATCAGTGAAATTAACTGATGTAAGGGGAAGTGTGTGTTGCTATGTTGCTGTTTAGCGTCTGCTTTCCTTCGTGGTTTTCATCAAGTTCTGCAGATCATTTAAATGTGAAATTTTGAATGGTACGGTGGCCTAGAGGTGGAACTCTCACCTTACAATCAGGAGGCTGTGAATTTGATTCTAGGTAGAGGCTGATATTTCTCTCTCTGAATATGTATATCCGCTGACTATAACTCCTCATTGGCAACAGGAAGGGCATCCAGCCATAAACACTCAGCTCCATTCAGTTGCCCAGATTCCATCCTGCAAAAAGTCATGGGGTTGTTAAAAAAAAGGTGATTTAAATGTGAAATCTGGGCTTCTCCTTTGCATGGAAAAAAAGACCATGCTTAGGAGGAATCTTTTTAGATTTCACTATACTCCTGACCAATTAAAGGTGTTTCCTAATTGTCTCTTTTTCCCACAGCGGCAGTGTTATGACTAAACCATTATCATTGTGGGCAGTTGCTACATAAAGAACAAATGCCTTGGAATTGAAAAGATCAACCAAAATGATCAATATGGAGCTAATCAAACAACATGGAATGTGTGCAACCCCATAATAAATAAGACTTTTTAATCAGAAAAGGCATCAGGGAACCATTGAAGAAGCAGAAGATATTAGAAAGGGGTTTTGTTTTTATGCAACCTGCTGTGTCATGCTTTTTAATTATCTTTTTCAATCAGTGAATTAATTTTCTTTAGTTCTGAATTATCCCTTAAAAAACAGGTGGGGAAAATAAGAGAGAACATTTGTGATATTCTTCATTATCTGTGGGTCTTTCCTTATGAGATGAAATGGAGAATGAAAACGTATTTTATAGTTTGTGGAGCATCCGGTGTTAAAATCCTCTGTTTGGGTAATATTTCCATTTTCATTTTTCAAAGAGCATATCATGTTTCATTTGTTAACTCCACCCCAAAGCTGGTTTCAGAAAAATAATCTCAAGCACATTAATCATAGAATAAATACTATAGCCTCCATGTAAAGCTACCCAACAGCCGAATGAAAAGCGGATAGAGTCTCTGGCAATTCAAATTGCCAAAGAAATTGGGGAAATATTTTTAACAGAATATGAAATGCTCCCCAAAGAGGGTTCATCCAACAAATACCTTAGTATACCAGACTGCACTGTTTCTCAATTTTAGCAACTTTAACATGTATGGACTTCAATGCCCAGAATTACCCGGCTACATGCTGGCTGGAGAATTTTGGGAGTTGGAATCCAACCATTTTAACTTTTCCAAACCTTTGAATGTGGCTGTAACTTTTAGTTCCCATTTGAAATGTGGAATTGCATTTTGAATCTCATTCCAAATTCTGGTTTGTTCAAGAAATACTGTAAGAGAGGCCTATTTTTCTGTTCACAGTTGTATTTCAGATAAAGTGCAAGAGTCAGTTTAACTCATAGTACATAGAATGATAGGTTCAGAAGGGACCTTTTCTGGTCCAGTGGTCACCAACCAGTGGGCTGGGGACAAGGCTGCACCGCCCACATGGCCAGTGGGAACACAAGGCTTGCATCGCTTGCATTGCAAACAACATGAGATAGTGAGGAAAGGCGGGAAAGGGTGGAGAGAGGGGAACTTGCCCCACGCACCCCACATGCCTTGCCTGGCCACCAGGCTGCTCCTTTCTGCTTCTTTCTTCTGCTGTTTTTGGCTGCATGCAAGAAAAGCAACAAAAGTCTTTCTCTCCCCCAAACTCTGCCAATAATGAGTCTTTGGGACCCTGCAAGGCCTCCTGCTCCAAGAGGCTGCGCTGGCAAAGACTCATTTCTGGCAGAGTTTGGGAGAGAGAAAGAAAGATTCCTTCTGCTTCTACTGCTTTCCTTGCATGAAGCCAATAGTCTCTCTCTGTCTCTCTATCTCTCTGTCTGTCTCTTTCTCTCTTCCCCTGAGAACGGAGCTGGAGACGGTATCCTGCAATTCCAAATAAAGAACGATTGATTGGTAGGAAAACAGGGTGGGGGATTTTCCTGCAGACTTTTGGAGGGATTTTCCCCAGGGTCTCTGCTCTGCAGGATTTAAAATTATGAGTTTGGTGCTCCCTGAGATCCAAAAGGTTGGCGACCCCTGGTCTAGTCCAACCTGAATGGTTGGTTTCCTGGTGTTTTCTAAATTTCCTGAATGGAGAATTCTGGGAGGTGAAGTCCAGGCATTTTCAAGTTGCCAAGGTAGAGGTTTCATGACCAGGCTAAATAACATAATCAGTGCGGGGGAGAGTTTGATTTGCAGACCTAGCCAAGAAATGTCTGAAATGGTATAGGGTCTCCTGCTTGAGCAGGGGTTGGACTAAAAGACCTCCAAAGTCCCTTCGAGCTCTATTCTGATTGATTGATTGATTGATTGATTGATTGATTGAATAAATCATTTGTAGGAAAACTATCAAACTCAGCAAACACCAAGAGCTATTCTCAAATTGGAGTCATCCTGCTACAGGTATACCAAATTCTCTTCTTGGTATCTTCACAGCTGAGACCATGTGGTGAAGAAGAGCACACTGCAAATTTCACACTTTGCCAATAAATTCCACACTCCTGCAGTAGCAGATTTGCACACAGTTTAATTATCCCTGCAATTAACACTGTTCATTATAATCTTGTGAGTTATTTTAAGCCAATTTCCTTCTGTTCATTGGCTGGTCTTCTTGGAACAAATAAGCTCAGGCTACATATCATGAAGCAGGATATTTTAAAATCTCTCTGGATCAATACGAAGTCTAGAAAGATATTAAAATCAGGGATAATGAAATGTTTCTGAAGTGCTTTCAAGCTATCTGCTGCATGCCTATCTTTAGATAGATGTCTCACTTCTGATATTTGTTCCTACCTCTGGAGCAAAATCTTCATTGCATGAAGATTGTTTTAAAAATAATTTACTAAAAAGATACTTCAAAGTATTTACAAACCCCTAAAAACTGAATTCTGGTTTGCATCCCTGATGGAACATTTCTTTTAAAAGCATGTACACTAATGTTTTTGCCAACACAAGCTGGGTTTTTTTTTTCCTTTTTCAAATGTTGCACTTTGCGTCTTGCACTTGGCCTCAGAGGGCTGAGGCATTGCGTACAGCTCCCTAAAGTTTTAAATAAATAGCCCCTTTGGGGTTTCTTGGTCAGCCTCCTTCGAGCTGTGCCATGCAACTCTGGCTTGGATAGAAACATTGCAAAGATGTCATTTGGTGTGCCTTTTAAGTCCTGTGCACTGGGACCGCCAACCTTGGATGTTGACTTCCAGCCACGTTATCTCTTGGCAGCCAAACAACGGGGCTGTGTGGAGTGGAATCAGAGGGTGATGAAATGCAAAAAAAAAAAAAAAAAAAAAGATGGAAGGAGATTGTACTGTGCAAAGCTGAAGAGGTAGCTTGGCAGGAATCCTTCATTTGTCATCAACATTGGCATTGGAGTCAAGCTATTCTCCAAAGCATCGGAGGGCAGGAAAAAGAAGCAACAGGTGGAAACTGATCAAGGAGAAAAGTAAACTAGAACTAAGGACTTGGGCTTGGCTAGTGTAGTAAAGAGAAGGACCAGGGGAGACATGATAGTGGTCTTCCAATATTTGAGGGGCTGCCACAGAGAGGAGGAAGGGGTCAGTCTAAAGCACCCAAAGGCCAGACAAGGAATAATGGCTAGAAACTGAATAAGGAGAGATTTAACCTGGAAATAAGGAGAAACTTTCTGACAGGGAGAACAATCAACCAATGGAACAGAAGTTGGAAGTTGTGGAAGTGTCATCACTTGAGACTTTCAAAAAGAGACTGGACTACCATCTGTCAAAAATGGTGTAGGGTCCCCTGCTTCGGCAGGGGGTTGGACTAGATGACCTACAAGGTCCCTTCCAACTCTGATTATCTGTTAAGGAGAAATCTCCTGACAGTGAGGACAATGAATTAGTGGAACAACTTGCCTCCAGAAATTGTGAATGCTCCAACGCTGGAAGTTGTTCAAAATATGTTGGATAACCATTTCGGCTGAAGTGGTATAGAGCAGGGGTGTCAAACTCGATTTCATTGAGGGCCGCATCATGGTTGCATTTGACCTTGGGGGACTGGGCTGGGCGTGGCCAGGGTGGGTGTGTCCACCTCGACATCACTCATGTTGGGAGTGCCTGTGGTGGTTCGAGCACTCTGCCAGTGAAAATGGGCTCCTGAGCTCCGTTTTCAGCTGCAACAGCCTCCTGCTATCCTCCGGAGCTCCTTTTTCGCTGGCAGATGCACTGCAAGCTGTTCCTTCGCAGTTTCCAGGGTGGCTCCGTGGGCCAGAGTTAAGCACCAGATCCAGCCCCCGGGGCCTTGAGTTTGACACCCCTGGTATATAGGGCTTTCTGCCTGAGCAGGCGATTGGACTAGATTGGACAGGTGCCTTTGAACGCTGTTATTTTATTCTGCTCTATAAACCAGCCATAGAACAAGATTTTTATTCTGTGGGAGCCTTAGAAGGCTTCACGGCTCTCCAACGTCTCTTGGCCTACCTAAAAGCTCCTTAATGAAAGCTACCGGTAGGAGGATGTAGTTGTTAAAGCACTGGACCAGAAACCAGGAGACTGTGAGTTCTAGTCCAACCTTGAACATGTAAACCAGGTGGGTGACTTTGGGTCAGTCACACCCGCTCAACCCAACCCTCCTTCTTCCAGGGAGGAGAATTGTTGAGAAAATAGGAGGTATTGTGTGCATGTGAATGTGCGCCTCGAGTTGTATGGAATAAAAGTGGGATAGAAATCTTTAAGTTACTAATATAAACACTCAGAATCCTTGTAGCCCTTCCCCATCCATCCATCTTCAAGTTGGCCAGGTTTAGAGACCTAAAGGGTAAATCAGGAAAAATATGCTTAATTTGTAGATGGTCATTAGGGCCCCTTGGCTTAGTCCAACTTTCTCTTGGCTTCTTCAGCATTGCTGAGAAATCTGGGAGTTGAAGTCCATCTCTCTGGAGGATGCCAAGAAGGCTTTGAGAAGGCTGAGGTAGACCTCTGAATTCTCTCATCCCCTTGTCTTCAATGTCCACAGAGGGAGAGGAGTAAAAGTATCAAGAGACCAGCCATGATTGGGCCCACTTTTTACCTGCAAGGGTGAGGCTTTGACTGCACTGTTGTGGTTGCCATCTTGATTCCTCCCTCAATAACCACCTCCAGCCTCGTCCCTTGATCCAGATAATGCCAAGATTGCCAGGTTGGTCTAGTCGGCAACCCGCGGCTCTAGAGCTACATGTGGCTCTTTCATCCCTCTGCTGCGTCTCCCTGTCACCAGTTGGTAAAAGGAAAAAGGAGGAGGAGTCTAGGAGGAGACTATGGTGAGGGAACCAGACTTCCAGAAGGATCCAGAATTGATCGGGGGGCTTCCGGTTAGGACCTTTGTGGCTCTTTGAATGTTTAAGGTTGCCAACCCCTGGTCTAGTGGTTAAGGCACCAGGCTGGTAAAGCCAGAGACCATGAGTTCAAGTCTTGCCTTAAACATGAAAGTCAACTGGTGACCTTGGGCCAGTCACTCTCTTTCAGCCCAATTTACCTTACAGGATTGTTGTTGTGGGGAAAATAGGAGGAGGAAGGGGGAGGGGGCGTGTTGGATATATTTGCCACCTTATGTTATTTGTAAAAATAATAAAGGGATATAAATAAGTAAAATGTCCATTCCAAGGACAGAGGAAGCTTCCCCGTTCAGAATGGCTACACATCCCAGGTACTATTGTTCAGAAGAAATAATTCAGTTAATGTAACCTCCAAATGGGTTATTTTATTTCCCCTGCGTCCATTGTTTTTGGTTTTTTTCCACCGATAACATGACTACAGCCTTACTTGAAATTTAACCTCTGTTCCTGATCTTCTTGATTATCATATGGATTTTGGATAGCAAAGAAGTTATTGGAATGACTTTCAGCCAATGAGTATAACATGAGGGGAAGGCCATTTCCCTTGGCCACTGATGTGTCATTAGCCTCTGAAAATGAAAGGCAGAATGCAACGTGATAGGGAAGTCTTGCAAATTTGGGGTTACTTTCGAGATTACTTCATGATTTGTAATGTTCGTCCCTTCTACTTTTAATTTTGGGCATGTTGGAAAACAATGTCCGTCAACCAGAGCTGGTATTTAGCTGGTTCTGACCTGTTTTGGAGAACCGGTAGTGGTAGAAGAGTAGTTTGGAGAACCAGCAAATCCCACCTCTGACTGGTCCCGCCCCTGTCTCTTCTCTGCCTCCCGAGTCCCAGCTGATTGGCTGGGTCTTCTTTTGTTGCCCTGCACAGGAGAACGGAGCTGCAAAGCAGGTTATTAAGGTGGGGAGGGAATGGGATTTTGCAGTATCCTTCCCCCGTCACACCCGCCAAGCCACACCCACAGAACCAGTAATAAAAAAAATTGAATCCCACCACTGCCATCACCCCTATCCCAGGTGACTAGTGAAGAAGGCTGTGATGGAGAATAAAGGCTGCGTACATTGACAGTGTTTCTCAACCTTTTAAGCCTGGCTGGATGGGGAATTCTGGGAGGTGAAGTCTGCATGTCTTAAAATTGCCAAGGTTGGGGAACATGGTATATAAGTTAAAACCTATTAAGGGTTAGAAAAACATTCTGAGGCTATACAGGTATTCCTCGACTTACAGCGACAACTGAGCCCAAAATTTCTGTTGTTAAGTGAGATATTTGTTAAGTGAGGTTTTTTGCCCCATTTTGCAACCTTCCTTGCCTTAGTTGTGAAGTGAATCACTGCTGGTGATAAGTTAGTAACCTGGTTGTTAAGAGAATCTGGCTTCTCCATTGACCTTGTTCATCAAAAACAGAGGTGGTATTCAGCAGGTTCTGACCAGTTCTGGAGAACCGGTAGCAGAAATTTTGAGTAGTTCAGAGAACTGGCAAATACCGCCTCTGACTGGCCTCGCCGGATCTATTCTCTGCCTCCCGAGTCTCAGCTGGGTCTCCTTTGGTTGCCCTGCATAGGAGAATGGAGCTGCAAAGCAGGTTAGTGGGGTAGGGAGGGAATGGGGATTTTATAGTATCCTTCCCCTGCCATGCCCACAAGTAACACTCCCCAAGCCACGCCCAAACAACTGGTAGTAAAGACACAGCAATGCCATAAGCATTACCCAGTGGCCAAGCATATGAATTCTGATCACGTGATCATGGGAATGCTACCAAGGTGGCAACTGTGAAAAATGGTCGTAAGTCCCCCTTTTCAGTGCTGTTGTAACTTGGAATGGTCACTCAACAAACTGTTGTACGTTGAGGACTACCTGTAAACAGCAGGTTCCCAAATTGGGGGGATGGGAGGGGGTAGGAATGCATCCTTCAGCTGCGGCAGTCTTTGTTGAAAGCTGGGTGGCTCAGAAGCAGAAAGATTCCCATTCCAAGCCCTGTGGAATCATCTGCATAATTTAGCAAGGTGGGATATTAAGGAAAAGGAGTGATTCCTTTTGCACAGAGCCCTGGGGGTGTGCGACACATCCCCTCGTTCAATTGCGGTTTAGTTCTTCCATAAAGCTGGAACAAAGGGTTTCTAAATCAGCCATTGTCTTTAGGATGAAAGGGTGAGTTTCAATTCATTTGACAATCCAATAAATAGGTGTTTCGTTTCCCCAGGAGATGAATGGCAAGGAAGGATTTTGCACTATCTAGGACATGTTGGCAGGTAGGTTATGGGGATTCCATAGAGTGCCAGTTTGACCTAAGCTGGTGGTGTGGTTCGCATGCAGGGATGGGGCCGGATTATCAGAGAGTGGAGTGCTGCCTTTGGAGCTTGTGGAGGGTGGCAGCAGTGATGCAAAGAACCCCGAGGAGCCTGTGCCCAGTGCCCATGTGCAAAGGGCTGCTCAAAGGAAAGAGCAGCTGCATCAGCACAGGCGATTCGGGAATAAAGCTGCAAGGTGACAAAATGGGCCCAAATTCCCTTTAGCCAACGTTTCGCTTAACAACATACATTTTGGATTCCGTTGTGGTCATAAGTCGAGGACTACCTGTAAATGTGCTTCATGCAGAACCGTGTTTGTTCAACCCTTGGCAACTTTAAAGTGTATGGACTTCATCTCCCACAATTCCAGAGCCAGCCTATAGGAAGCTGTATAGGTCAGGGGTCTCCAACGTTGGGAACTTTAAGCCTGGAGGACTTCAACTCCCAGAATTCCACAGCCAGCCTATAGGAAGCTGTATAGGTCAGGGGTCTCCAACGTTGGCAACTTTAAGCCTGGAGGACTTCGACTCCCAGAATTCCACAGCCAGCTTATAGGAAGCTGTATAGGTCAGGGGTCTCCAACGTTGGGAACTTTAAGCCTGGAGGACTTCAACTCCCAGAATTCCAGAGCCATCTTATAGGAAGCTGTATAGGTCAGGGGTCTCCAACGTTGGCAACTTTAAGCCTGGAGGACTTCAACTCCCAGAATTCCACAGCCATCTTATAGGAAGCTGTATAGGTCAGGGGTCTCCAACGTTGGCAACTTTAAGCCTGGAGGACTTCAACTCCCACAATTCCACAGCCAGCCTATAGGAAGCTGTATAGGTCAGGGGTCTCCAACGTTGGCAACTTTAAGCCTGGAGGACTTCGACTCCCAGAATTCCACAGCCAGCTTATAGGATATTGCAGATGAGTATCTTTTACTGCTTGTGTTTTCCTGGCAATGATGTTGGCTGACTTGGGTTGGGGAAAATGGCTGTGTGTGTTTACACCACAGTTTTATCCGGTCAGATCAAGTCTTAGCAGCTGCAAAGCCCACCAAATTCAGTTTAAGCTAGGGGATTGTTTATGTGGTGACAGCCCATCTCTTTAAGGCTCTGTGTATTGTGTGAAGCCAGAAAACCATTAACAGAGATTAACAGAGTTGGAAGGGATCTTGTAGGGTCATCTAGTCCAACTCCCGCCACTCTTCCCAAGCAGGAAACCCTAGATCATTTCTGACAAATGGCAGCCCAATCTCTTCAATCATTCAATGTCCAACCCTGTCTGTTCTGCTCTGCAGCTGCTGAAGTTTTTGCCATTCCTTGAGCACCACGGGTGCTTCTGAATAGCCCTGCCATTGTTTAGCGCAGGAGTCAGCAACCCGCAGCTCTGGAGCCACGTGTGGCTCTTTCATCCCTCTGTGGCGGCTCCGTTTGCTCAAAATATGCATTGCAATTGCCAATGTGCGACATCCGCCAGCAAGCGATTTATTGAGCTTTTCAACCCCTTCCCCCCCCCCCCTTGTAGGCTAACCATGGATAAATCCAAGAAAAGTTTCAGAAGAAAGCAGAATCTTTAATTCAACTATATACGCTAGATTTGTGGCCGCTTAGGAAATAGTCAGTCATGGGAAGGGTTTTGTGGCTTCCGGTGTTTTCTTTTCTGTGGGAAACGGGTCCAAATGGCTCTGTGTTTTAGGTTGCCGATCCCTGGTCTAACTGAACGTCTAACTAAATGGAGGTTAGGAGCAATTTGGGAGAACAAGACACATCAATGAAAAGACAATCTTGCAGATCAGTTTAGTCCATTCATTGCACAAAGCAGCCTTTGCTGTTTGAACCCAATTTAATGTTTGGTAAAAGCATCCCTCATAGTTTCTTGCACAGACCAAGATTTAAAAGCCAGGGTTGGTTGGTAAATAGCAATTCAATCCATATGGCTTCCATCTTCTATTAAGGGCCAAACACATTTTAATGGGGGGGGGGGGAGAAAATCCTATTTTTATAAAAGAATAAATCTGGGAAGCCTAAAAAAACAGCCATAGTCAGGCATGGGAAAGGTTTTGTGACTCCCAGTGTTTTTTTTTTCCCCGGTCCAAATGGCGCTTTGACTGTTTTTAAGGTTGCCGACCCCTGGTTTAGTGCTAAACCTACCCCATTATTGGCAGATACTGCATAGGTGCAAGGAAACGAAAAATGTACCCCAAAGTGCCAGGCATTGAAAAGGTTGCGATCAAAAGATGTGCCCCCCCCCAGACCATCTGCTGGATGTCGTAGCCCCAATACATCAAGAGAGCTTTCTTGGTTGGGCAAAGGGGTTTCCAGAACGACAAAAGTCAGCCGTGAGCTTACATCGCCTGAGCCGCTGAGTAGGGAGGGGGTAGACTGCTTCTGTGCAGGGAGGCTCAGGCTATTCCCCCCCTGCCCCCCCCTGCAGCTTTTCTGGAGCCAGTCGCCCCGGAGCGTTTCCCATCATGCCATTTGTCAGAAATGGTGTGTGTGTGTGTGTGTGTGTGTATGGGGGGGGGGGTTGGACTAGATGACCTACAAGGTNGCAAGGGGGGGGGGGGGAATAAAACCCAGAGGGGTCCTTGGGAAGCAAGACACCCCCACCCCACCCCACCCCGACTTCTCCCACCGGGCGCCTTCTGCGCCAAGGGGGATGCTTGGCATTCTGGAGAAGCGGTGAGATCAAGAGGCCAAAAGGTCTGAGATTGGCTGCTACCCGCACCCCCGTCGGAGACGGCCCACCTCTCTCCGTTTCCACTGGTCCTTCCCTTCCCACGTGAAGCGGTGGGAAAGAGAGAGAGAGAGAGAAAGACCGAGAGACGCGGGCGGCGGAGGAGGTGGAGGGCGGGGGGGGGCGCGCTGGGAAAGGAAAGGAAAGCCACCCCCAGTCAATCCCGCAATCTTCGCTCCCGCCTTATTTCCTCGCCCGCCCAGCCTGGCCGCGCCGCAGTTGCTCCTTTGCTCCGGATCAAGCCTCCTCGGGAGTTGCCGCCAGGCCAGCGTCCCACCGCCCGCCCCCCCACCATGATCACCCCGCCGCCGCATCAGGGTGAGCCGCCCCTTTCCACCCTCCGCTCCGTGGGGAGGCAGGCAGGCAGGCAGGCAGGCAGGCAGGCAAGGAGGGGGTGAAGGGTGAGGACGGGACGGGACGGGACCCCGGGCTTCCCTGGAGGGGGAGGGCATCCCCCTACCAAGCTCCGCCCGGCCAGCCATTCCTTGCGGGGGTCTAGTGGGGAGAGCAGAACGGGGGGTGGGCGGGGGGGCTGGAGCTTCATTTATTTTGGGTGGGTGCGTGGGAAGAAGAGAAATTCGGATCACTCCACACCCGCATTATAGGCGTGGAATCCGGGCTGGAGGGAAAGAAGTGAAGTGGCATTTCGACATCTCTGCGGGCTTAATCCGGGGCAAGGCGGGCGCTTCCCCCCCCTCCCCCCCCCGAATGGCCCGAATGCTGCTTCGCGCTGCTGCTCCGAAGCCACTCCGGAGCGGGGCCGGCCAATAGCGCGATTTTTTTCCCCCTCCCATTTGGGTGGGTGGGTTTTGTTGGTTGGTTTGAAGGCTGCCCTTTGCAGGCTAATCCCACCCGCTTGTCGTTTTTTTTTTTTTCTTCCCTCCAATTCTTTAATTTGGCTCCCCTCGACCGGTTCTTTTCCCGCAACTTTGCAGGGTTTGGGTTTTTTTTTTTTTTTAGTATAAAATCACTGCAACTTTCCCCTTGGAATGGTGGGAACCATCTCTTTTTGGGACCGAGGGGCGGCTTGGCAGAAGTGGCTGAGGCGTGGTTTGCCGACCGTGGCTCACCCGAATTGCCTCGGGGCGTGGATCCGCGGTGGTGCAGTGGGGTTACACACACACACACCCGCCCTCCAGGATTGGTTTGCGTGGAGCTCTGTGCTGGACACGCGTCTGCTGGGGTGGAGGAGGGGGGGGGAAGGGAGGTGCCTTCCCCAAGCAAAAATAAGCATCCTCTGGGACAGCTGGTTTTTTTTTTTTTTTTTTTTTTTTTGCTCACTGGTTTAATTCTTTTGCAGCTTCGCCCCTGGTTTGTCAGATGATGGTTCCATGGTTTTAGGTAGGGAACAGACCATGGGTTTCCTTCAAAAACTGGGTTATGGATGTTGTGGGCATGCAGACAGGTTGTGTGCAGACAAGCAGGGCTTATGCAGGTGTAGCTAGTGTTTGTGCATATGTGTGTGTGTGTGTGTCTGCGTGTGCAAATACATATAACTACTTTTTTAAAAAAAATCTGAGGATGCTTAGCTGTTTGTTTTGCTCACAGGTAGCTGTGGCTGAGGCAGGCGTGCAATGGTAGCTTTCACCTTCCTCTGGCACCTCCAGGGAATCGCTGCAGGCAATTGAGGTTGCTGAGTGTGTTTGCAGGCACTTGGCCGGTTCACTGCAGAACTGAGCCATTTCTTCTGCAGCTGCCGTTTGACTGACAGGCCCAGGGAGACTGCCAAGAGAAGAGGCTGGAGGTGGAGAGAGGAGATGGGGAGGTAGACACCTTGATGGCCCTTGGTTTGCCCAAAGAGGAAATGCCCCCATCTGTTTGGGCAAGGATTGGGGCAGAGCTAGGGATGTGGAGATCAGCCTTTGTCTGTGTGGCCTGCTCACAAGCACCAAAGGTGTGGTTATGGCTTTTGCTGTGTGTGTGTGTGTGTGAGAGAGAGAGAGAGAGAGAGAGAGTATGAGGGTTGAAGAGACCAGAAGCAGTTGTTAGCTGACATGGTACAGAGATGAGCTATGCACCTATGTGGAATGTGCATAGGGCAGTATGCACAGAGATGGATTCCCAGCAGATCTCTTAGGAATCTGGCACGATGGGCTCAAGGATAAGATCAGAAAAAGGCAATGTCATTAAGGCAAGCTGCAAACATAGGCTGCTGAGACATGTTTCTACCACAGTTAGGTAAGGAAAGGCTTTGCGATGAGCAATGGTTAGAATGCAGTATTGCAGGCTAATTCTGCCAGCCGCCAACAGTTCGATCTTGACTGGCTCAAGGTTGACTCAGCCCTCATTCCTTCCAAGGCTGGTAAAATGAGGACCCAGAGGGTTGGAGGCAATAGGCTGACTCTATAAACCGCTTAGAGTTAGTGCTGTAAAGTATTATGAAGCGGTATATTAGTCTAAGGCAGGGGCCTTCAGACTTGACAGCTTTAAGACTTGTGGACTTCAATTCCCAGAATTCCTCCTCCAGTCATGTTAGCTCAGGAATTCTGGGAGTTG
>BHEV01072672.1:0-20090 GCA_004319985.1 Emydocephalus ijimae | reverse complement strand
GGTCTGCTTGGCCAATGAGAAATCCCCGTGTTTTAGCCAATCAAAACACGGGGATTTCAAGTAGGGACATAACAATTAGAACAAAAGAAAGCTGCAAGTTCCAGGGCTGCTTATTAAAACATATCTGCAAAAGAGGATTGAGACATAGTCATCGGAATCAAATGACTTCTTTTAATAGCTGGATTTTTGCAAGCAAAAATGTATACTGTATGCACGGTTTGCAAGTTATCTTCTGAAACATGTATTTTTTATGCTTTTCTTATTTTTAACTGTAAACATTACTGCATTTTAATTTCTTTTCTTTTTAAAGAATGGATTGGCACATAATTGAATTCTAGGTTTTATCTCATTTTAGGAAATGCAAATTGTGTTTGCTTCTAGGAAATGTGAACTGTCAAATGTTCTTTTATCCCTGACCTGTCATAATCACAGAGAAAAGGCTTGCTTAAGCTACTAAGCTTATACTTTGAGCATTTTCCATACTTGTGATTTATAGCATCACCCAGACATCTCTGTGGCGATATAAAGCCTATCTTCATTAGTGATATATTGTCATATCAACGGCTGGCTGTTGCTATAAATTGCTAGTGTTGCAATGCTCTTTCAGTTTCTTTCAAGTAAGGCCTTCTCAGAGAAATGGATCAACCTTAGTCATGTTAATATATACATACACATACATACACATAATCAGTTTAAAAAGAAAAAAAATGAACTTTTGGAGGGTAGAGCTACAAAATAGAATGGATATCAACGGAGGATACTGCCTCTTTACAAGAAAGCATCTGCTGTTCAGTTTCTGTTATT
Source organism: Emydocephalus ijimae (assembly GCA_004319985.1). NCBI lineage: Eukaryota > Metazoa > Chordata > Lepidosauria > Squamata > Elapidae > Emydocephalus > Emydocephalus ijimae. The sequence goes on along the minus strand of BHEV01072672.1, from coordinate 19,286 downwards.
AAATGTTGGTTAAAAATACAGGAGTCTCACCAAAAAATGGATGGGTGGGTGGAGCTTAATCAGTACATTTAACAATCCAGCAGCAGAGGGAAAATCATCACTTGTACTATATATAAGGTTAATTCCATCTCCTGTACCTATATTACAGGTTTTAATCCTCCAAATCCTCTTCATTTGCTGACAATACTTATTTTTCCATATAAACCTAATACCTGCTGTACAGTATTAAGGAGGAGATGCCAAAGGCCCAGATTCTCAGAGTATATACTCCGCTTGACCTATGATGAAATGACTATGCTAGGTGTCACAGTATTTGGAAAATAGAATAGAATAGAATACTTTATTGGCCAAATGTGATTGGACACACAAGGAATTTGTCTTGGTGTGAATACTCTCAGTACACATAAAAGAAAATATACATTTGTCAGGAGTCGAGAATCATAAGGTACGATAATTAATGATAGTCATAGGGTACAATAAGCAATCAAATCATACTAGGAAACAGTCAATATAAATTGTAAGGGTACAAGTGACAAGTCCTACAATCACATGTGGGATTGATGGGTGATAAGGAGTGATGAGAAGATTAACAGTAATAGTAGTGCACACTTTGTAAATAGTTGAACAGTGTTGAGGGAATTATTTGTTTAGCAGAGTGATGGCTTTTGGGAAAAAACTGTTCTTGTGTCTGGTTGTTCTGTGTGCAGTGCTCTATAGAGTCGGTTTGAGGGAAAGAGTTGAAACAGTTTATGTCTGGAATGTGAGGGGTCTGTAAATTGTGATATGTGGTCTGAGCCCCAGAATGTTACCTATATTTTCTGACAGTAGTTTAGGGATGAGTTACTAATTATTAAGTGAATAGTTACAACATTACACTCCAGAAGGTGATTAGTGAATCTCTGACTCACTATAAAACCTGCTTGAGACCAACTTAAATGCAATTGCAACCTGAATCTTTGAGCCAAGATCAATTAATGGGCCTGAAAGTGCTACTCATCTGTTTGGGTGCCAAGTTAAGGTTGTGATCTGCCAAAAATATGGCTACCAGCAAAAGTATCCCAAGGCTCAACTACTGTACTGACAGGCGTCTTTGCAACCCAGACAAGGTTCTGGGGATATTAGTTTTGATTCAGATTCAGTTTTTGTGTGTGTATCCTTTATTGTGCCTTTCAGTTTTACTCTGAAAAATAAATAATTTAAAGAAGTATAGGAGGTTTAAATTATCAACCGCAGAAAATGGTTGGCACTTATAATCATTCTGTGGAATGAAAAAAAACAAACAAACCTGAACCCAATTTTAAAACAAATAAATATAAAGAGAAGGTTAAAAACCTGCAAATCTTCTATTTATCACAGTATCTTTATTTATTGGCCTTTCAGAATACAGCAGCTTTTTTATTAGTAGAATATATAAAAGAGTCACATTTTTTCAAAATATTTAGTGTATTTTTAACTAGTTTATAAAAAAATGTACTTATTTATGTTACTTATATGGTGCACTATGTAATTGATTTTCTAATATGCTGATCTAGATCAGTCAAGCTTCCTTTTGTCTCAAGTCTTTTTGAAAACTCTTACTGAAGCCCGACTTTAGTGTTAGATTTTCCTGAAAATGTCTTATAAGGTTAATTAGCATATTATGTTAAAAAATGGTACAGTATAAGATACGGCTTTACCAGTGTGTTCTTCCTCTTTGTGAGGTGGCATTTGTTTTTTTGTTTTTTTAGTATTTAGCTGCTACAAAATTTCGGAGAGATGGAGTTAGAAATATGGCTTTATGAAAAGAAAGATGATATGATATTCTGAATTCCATAATATAGAAAAAAATGGTAATAGATCAAGATCTACTTTTTAGTTTTTTTGTGCTGTGCAAATAACTGATATTGGGTGGCCAATAAAATTAAATAATTAGGTTCCATGTACGATGGGGATTCTTTCTTTATTGTTGGATTTATATTCCAACTTTTTTCAAAAAAGTTATCCTTTTCCAAGTGTTAAAATTTGGAAATGTGTGAAAAAAACATTGGGATTTTACTTGGTTTTTCAACTTCAACAAAAATCTTTAAATTGTTATTTTGTCTATTTATTTATTGGAATTGTGTGCTGCCCATCTCTTCTAGACAAGATTTTGTTTTTAACAATGAATAGATCAAACTATCTCAGATTAATATTGATAATATCTAGGATTTAAAATCTCAATAACTGTACAGGGAAAGATGAATAGTGTAAGGTGGCACTTCCCCATTCAAGAATGGTGCACAATGTAGTTTTCCTGAACTCAGGTCTCTTGCTCAATGAACAGGTGGCAGCTGTGGCCAGGAAGGTATTTTGCACAGATTCATCTGGTTTATCACTTTTGCTTTTTTATAGATGTGGGGTGGGGGTGAAATCCTTCAGGCAGTCATGCATTGACCTCCCAGTTTGAGTATAGAAGTGTGTTAATTGGGGCTGCCCCTCAAAATCAACCGGAGGCTTCAAAGTGGTCCAAAATGCAGTAGCAGAAGCAGTATTGTGCTCTTTGCTCATGTAGCAGTTCAGTTTGCACTGGTGGTCAGAGTGTGATTCAAAGTCCCAATTGTTACTTATGAAGTCCTTCATGGCATTAGGCCTGGTTGCTTCAGGGAACACCCCACTCCCATAGGGTCTGCCTAGCAAGGTTGGCACACAGGTTCCGTCGAGTAAATAATGGCATCATTGGGTCTCTGGGCAGGATCCCTGTTTCTCAGCAGTGCATGACCTCTGGAAGGGGGCTGAGATCTGTACAGCCCCCACTCTGTTGGAGTTTCAAATGATGAATTGAGAAATGAATTGGCTGTTCACCGAGGTCTTTGGCGATGGTGAACGAAGCCACATTTAGACTATGTGTATTGTTTTCCTTTGGTTTCCTTTGGTTTTGTTTCCATCTTTACACCCTTGTTGTACTTCTTGTTATTAATGTTTTGAACTGTTTGTAAACTCTTTATAAACTGCCTAGAACTATTGGAAGGGAGAAGACATACATTAATAATTATTGTTAAATGTAAGGCTGGATATTATTTCAAGATTGATATACATGTGTAGAGATGGCTTTAAAAAAAGTTTTTATCCAAAGGGTAATTCCTAGGTTTTCCTTATCCAAATTACAACCTGGCATGTTATGATCAGAAAACTAGCTTTCTTTATTTTAAGCTTCATCAATAACCATATGTTTTACCTTCAGTTTCTGGTTTGAATTTCAAGTATCAAAAAAGAAAAAAATATATGAGCCCTCTAATATCATAGGAGGGCATGGCTTTCTCTTTTAGTCAAAATTCTAATGTCTTCTTAGTATGAAGGCTTCAGAACTTTTGTTAACTTGGCACCTAAATATATATTTTAACTTTGTTTGCACAATAAATGTACATGTTGGAATTGTTCCAGTTGGCAAATGACAACTCAGTCTTCTTTTGGAAGATTTGAAGCTCTACAAAAACACCAGTAACATTTTTATTCATAGTGACAGGGAAATAACAAATAATAGAAAGAAGCTGAAAATGCAAGGATGATTTTCTGTGTTTTGCATGGGTTGGCATGACAGTCCTTTTGAGCCAAATGACTGAGCAACAGAACATCTTAAAGATATTCTTTCCTATGAAATTTCCTAATGGTGGGAGAGCAATCAAACAACGGAATAGCTTGCCTTCAAAAGTTCTGGGTGCTCCATCATTGGAATCTTCCACAAAGACACTGGATAACCATTTGTCTAAAATACTATATACAGTCTCCTGCTCAACCAAGTGTTTGGACTAGAAAACCTTTGAGGTCCCTTTGTAAAGATTCTCAGTCATCCAGGTCATGGATGTCCCAAAGGTGCTATTCCAGGAGGCAACTGGACTTTTTTTGTTTTTTCTTTGAAGATGTTTCACTTCTCATCCAAGAAGCTTCTTCAGCTTTGACAGGATAGTCCTTCCATTCCCCATTATCCTGTCAGAGCTGATGAAGCTTCTTGGATGAGAAGCGAAATGTCCTCAAAGAAAAAACAAGAAGGTCCAGTTGCCTCTTGGAAACGCACCTTTGGGTCTAAGTTCCCTTCCAACTCTATTATTCTATGATCTATGTTTGTAAGTGGAATGCAAGTCACTCCAGCTTTTAGCTATTATATCTTTCCAAAAGGCAACATCATATCAATACCCTTTCTCTTCTTATGATTTTAATTTGTATAGAAACAAGCATCTTTACCAGCTATTAAATCAAAATGACTGTGGTAGTTGTAATGTTACTTTAGAAGCCTAAACAACATGTTTTGGCCATATATAACAATTACTTTTCTAAAGTGAAAATGGATGATATACAGGTAGTCCTTATCCTATGACCACAACTGAGCTCAAACTTTCCATTACTAAGCAAGGCAGTTGTCAAGTGAGTTTGGGTCCATTTTACGACCTTTCTTTCCACAGTTGTTAGGTGAATTTGGTTTCTCCATTGACTTTGCTTGTCAGAAGGTCACAAAAGGTGATCACATGACCCCAAGACACTGCAACTATAAATACGAGTCAGTTGTCAAGTGGGTGAATTTTGATCACATGACTATAGGGAGGTTGCTATAGTTGTAAGCGTGAAAAATGGTCCTAAGTCACTTTTTTCAATGTTGTTGTGATTTCAAATGGTCATTAAATGAACAATTGTAAGTTGAGGACTACCTGTACACATTTTGCTACATCATTTTGTTCTCTACATATCATTGCTGTAGTTTCACTTTGGCCTTGTTAATTTTTGCAGGGTTTTTTTTTTTTTAATTTTCGACATAGAGTCTGTACATTTGCCTAAAACTGAGCAATAACCAATGATGCTTTTTTTTCATCAGCGGTAAATATTTTGTTGACCAATTGGCTGTTCTGTGTCTCAGATCCTCTTTGCATCTTTCCATCTGTTCAGGAGGCTTAAAATACTCTCCAAAGCAGATTAGATCATGGAAAATAATGGATTCATGAAGGAGGAAAATGAGGGGACCACCCATTGCAAAAACTGATGTCATTTATTATTGCTGTGAATATAGACCTACAAACACACACAGACACACACACAGAGAGAGACACAGAGAGAGAGAAAGAGAGAGAGAGAAAGAGAGTCCCACACAGCTTATGCAAAATGCAGAATATTATACATTTTCTTTGAGAAAATTCTGGGTAAGCCATGAAAATAATCATTCATATCAATATTTTCTTAAATGCATAGTTTTAAAATTATGCATGGAACTATGCAAATTAAAATGCATCTTTCTGTGCATTGACTGCTTCCTTTGGAGAGGATTTATGTGTAAAAATATTGTGTGCATTACTCTAATAAAACATTGCCAACCAAACTGTAAATGTTCCTTCCTTCTTCCCTTTATTTATTCCTTTAAATGCACATCATAAGTAGGTACAAGGTAAGAGAATAACACAAAATAATAACACTCTGATTTACTTTTTCTATAGGGAAAAGGGATAGGGAAGGGATAGTAGAACAGGAATGCATCTTTTGTAACCTGCTGTTTTGGATGCAGTGTTCCAAAGAGTTGCTAAACTTAAACATAAATTTGGGTATGTAAGAATCCTATGGTCTCCACAAGAAACTTGAGCCATCGAGTCCAATGAGCTAATATATTCAACTGATTACATTTGAGAATGAGCTTGATGTGCAGTATGTTTAATTATTTGGAATTGTGTTTTACACTTGTCAGATTTTCCAGATAAAATCATCATAAATCATTAGCATATTTTGACTTTACCCCACCCCTAGCAAGATGAAGCCAACTAAATTAATCAAGACTAAAACTATTTCAAGAAAGCATTTTCTTCACTTAGCTTACGTTTATATAATTTGCAAATAATATTCTGTTAAATTTTATAGAGGCTAATTACATTGGAGAAGCTAGGTACATGAATAAGCAACTCTGCTAACTATAATTTTGATTATTTGCTCATTTATCAGCCCCAGGTTCATTCCATTCTTCTATATCCTTAAACAATTTTTTTTTAAAAGAAAACACTTTTCATGAACATTTCTCTTAAACTTTGCAGCATGTGTGGACATTTTCTCAATGTGTGTGTCTCTCTCTCTGTTTATGTGCATCTTTCCCAACATATATTTTTTTTTATTATTATTAGTGCTCTGGGGGAAATTGATTTTACCCATTTTTTTCTAATGTAAACATTTTACTCTTGAAACCTTTTGAGAAAACAGTGCATCAATTCTCCCAAAGATGCTTTAAAAAAAACGACAACAACTGGACTTGTTTTTCCTTTAAGATGTTTCACTTCTCATTGAAGAAACTTCTTAAATTCTGACTGAATGGTGGAGAATAGAAGGATTTATATTCTTTGCAGTCATTGAATTGTTAGCACTCTCTTGCATTTGTTCTATAAGGACTTGATGAATAACTATTCCAGCATTGTAAAAAATAGGTGCAAACTAATTGGAAATTTTACATTTCAATGCATATAGATATAATTTCTCCCATATTGTTAGCAATGAAAGATGTAGTTTATACAATTCAGGGTAATACACACTTAAAGGAATTAAGCTTGTATTGAGATCCCATTTGTGGAAAACAAATTTTGTTGTTCCCCTTTTCTCCAGTGAGCTGCTCTGAGCATCCAGAGAGTGGGAGGTGCTTAGTCTCTGCTCGGATAGGCTGGGCTTAATTGAATAGGACGCTGTTACTTCTCCCTGGCTCCTCCCTAGGATCTCCCAGTTTTAGCTCAGCCTTTGGTGTGATGGGCAGCTTGTCCTTGGCTGGAGCAGGAACATTTCAGGTTTGATTAGATAGTCAGTATTCTAAATTCTTTGACCATCTTTCTCAATTCCAACAGCAATTTGGTTTAAAAAAAAAAAAAAAAAGGAAGCAGTCAGAACGAAGCAGATCGCTTCGGGCCAATTGCTGCCCACAGCAATCATAATTTGCTTTGTGTTTTCGGCAGCTGCGCTTTCCCCAGAGATCGCAGTTTGCTACTCTTTGAATATTTTCTGTCTTGCCATTGCAATTCAAAATTTGAGCTGCTTTTAAGATAGCACGCTCATTCAGTTCCTAATTACCTTTCGCCAGTGGCGTTTCCTCCCCTAGGATTTACAGGGGCAGGGGGTGGAGCCCTCCTGGCCCCTCTTTATTGTTCAGCCACACAGTATCCATTTTTGGTGCCCTTTTAAACTACTGTGCGACTAATGTTGTAGCGGTGTTGATGCCAAAACAAAACCCATCGGCCGGCGCCGTTTTAGAGTTGGGCAATGGTCATTTTGGCATGCAATTTACAGGACTTCGCCATTTTATCCAAGTTGCATTGTGTGGCCATATTCCTGAATTTTACTTTTCCTGTGAGAGGCTTTAATTTCTTCAAAGCTTAACGCAGCTTATAAAGGAGAATTCAAATTTGCAGCCCCCTTTACTCCAGTCTGTGGTTGTTGTTTTCTTTCTTTGAATTGACCTGGCAATTGACCTAGCTCGGTCTATCAGAAGCTTCAAACAGGTTCCTCTAGCCGATTTGTCTGAACTACTGGGAAAAATGATCTCCTGTATTTCTATTGTTGCTTGGGTTTGATTCCACATTAGATCACTCCAATGGTATCTGCTTCTGTTCCAAAGATTGGGACTAAGCAATTCCAGAACCAGAGTGTTAGTTCCTACAAAAGTCCAGATATCTCTACATTGGTGGATGGCTCCAGGCATCAACAAGGGTTGCCCGCTGAAAAACCCCAAAGACTCACCATAATTATGGATGCCAGCCTGTTCGGATGGGGAGCTCATTTCCAGTCCCTTTCAGCTCAAGGGCATTAGTCAACTGCAGAGCAATCGAACAGTATAAATAGGTTGGAGCTCAGGGCAGTCACCTGGCCCTTCGCAGTTTCCTCCCACATATTAAAAGGAGACACATATTAATGTTGGCAGACAACATCACAACAAAAGCACATATCAACAGATAAGGGGGGACCCACTCAAAACATCTCATGTGGAAAGCAGAGAGACTGTGCCTTTGGGCAGAAAGGAACTTAGCCTCTATCAGAGCGGAGCATATTTCTGGCCTGACAAACACACAGGCAGACTCGCTAAGCAGGGCCATGATCAGAGTGGTGTCTGCATCCGGACCTGTTTCAGGAGGTAGTCCAGAGATTTGGCCTGCCAGTTATAGATCTGTTCGCTTCTCCCCTGAACTTGCAGCTCCCGAGATTTTTTTCAAGGTACCCCTCCCAGGGGGTGGAAAACATCAACGCCCTCCGGGGCTGATGGCCCTGGGGTCTCCTATATGCCTTCCCCCCTCTCCCATTGACAACCAAAGTGGTACAAAAACTACTGGAAGAGAAAGCGGACCTGATCTTGTGGCACTCTACTGGCCCAGGAGGCCGTGGTTTGCGGATCTCAGGGGCCTACCACAGAAGAACCATGGAAAATTCCACCGCACAAAATTCAGCTCACTCAAGGACTGATCCAGCACCCAGACCCACAATGGCTCCACCTAGCCGTTTGGAGGTTGAGCGGCAATATCTAAGAAAGGAGAATTTTTCAGCCAGGGTAATTAATAACATTCAAGCGGCTCAGCGCCCTTCTAGGCCCTTTATTTCAATTTTCCACATTTCAAAAAAACATTTTTTTAGTGAACAGCATGATTCCAAGTTTTCACATTTCCATACAAACATAATTACATACTCGTCTTTCACTTTTAATTTCATATGTTACCATTACTTTACATATTTTCTATTATTTTTCTCAAATACTTTCCTCCAGCTTATTCTATAAATTTTCCAATACATTCCTTAACCTATTTCCTTAAACTTTAAATAACTCTTATCTTCATATTCATTGTGCTTTTATACTTTTATCTGTCAGGTTTGCAATTTCATCGTATATTCTTATTTCATTATTTCACAAATTCTATTTCAATTCAAACATTTTTTTAAAAAAGTTTCTCCCACAATTAGCTAATTTGAGTGTGCCACCCCTATAGCTTATATGTCATTTAATTAACTCCCCTTTTAAATCCAATAATCATTTAACTTTAAATTCTCACCTAAATAATTAATAATAACAAACTCCTAGCAACTACATAACATATCTACCTTTTAGGTCAGATTCCGCATGGTGCTTTCCCTTTTAATTACATAAAATGTTTATAATTTCAAAAAGAAAAAATAATCTATTCAATTCATCATAAAAACTGATATTAATCTCATTACAAACAATCCTCGGAATTCATTTCAACTATATTCTATAATTTTTTTCAATATAGTTCATAAACTTGTCATAGGTTCCTTTTTTCCCCCATTTATTTCATTTATCTCTGTTTATAATTTAACAAAAAGCGAACATTCCAATAACAAAAAAGAATATGAGTTCCAATCTTTCATTTTAATAATCTATATTTCCCTTTTTCTAGTTTATTATTTCTAATACATTTATACTTCACCTCATCACCTTGCAGAATCCCCCTTCTTAATTTTCTATGTTGCAAAACATTGTGATCCATATCTATGTCATGAATGCACCAATAGGTCTTACTTATATAAGTCATGATATTTGTCTCTGAATATTTTGACCTCCTCTCCCCCAAATATCTTAAATACAAATTAAATTGTATAGTTTAACATATCCTCTCTTAATATACATTCAAAGATTTATTAAAATTTTAATTTTGAAAGTCTTCTTTAAAAAATGTTGCATTAGTACAAAATTAAATAGAATAGATTGGGGTGGGAGGGTAATGTGACTGACCAGAAGAGGATTCAGTCATCTAGGTTGTTTGCTTCTAGCATCTAATGAGATAAACTGATTGATTCTAATTAAGTAAAGGGAGATCAAAGCTAAAATTTGCAAAAAAAGGTAAAAGAAATACAGCTCTACCATCCACTCTAGTAGAATTGAGTAACTTTTGGTCAGTTACTTTGAATCAGGGTAATTGTCTGGGTAACTCCTGAAAGAAAAACAGGATGTAATTGCAATAGCAAAAAAAGAAACTTCCAAAAGCACATTCATATGATCAAAACAATGTAAAATTGAATTATTGGCAAACATACTTGTTGTGAATTAATAAAAGTGCTTAAATAAAGATTATTAAAAACCTTTAGAAAAATGCAGGGTTCTGGCCCTGCACTTCTGATTGGTCGATAATAGCGACATCTGATTGGTCCGTTCAGGAGAATCTGATTGGCTATTAACGGGCCTCTTTCATTGGTTAAGCGAACTAACGCTTCCCATTTCTTATTGGTTATTTGATCAGCAGCTTTGCCTATAAAAAGGGCTATTGCTGTCATAGTTTTTGCTCTGTTCCACAATGTTAAATAAAGAGTTGAAGTTCACTGTTCAGCGTCTCGTCTCCAATCCTTGCGCCCATGCGCAGAACTTAACACTGGCGACGAGGGTGGGATTTGGAGACATCAGAGCTGACTGAGCACTACAGAGCGCCAAACAGAGCACATGGCTGAAGACTCACCAACGGCTGAACCATGTCTAGCAGCGTCATACCACCCGCTCCATTCGACCCGGCACAAGAAGACTGGGACTCATATATGGACCGATTCCAGATGTTTTTGGAGACCAACAACTTGAAGGATGCCACTACCGGAAAGAAGCAAGCGTTATTCCTAACTCACTGCGGGCTGACCATGTTTAAGATGGCCAAGGCACCAGCCAAACCAGCTGAGGTGAAGTCCATGGACTGGGATGTCCTCGAGCCCCTTCTACGGGCCCACTATGCACCGACTGTACCAACGCTTGTTCGAAGACATGAATTTTATCAGAGAGACCAGCGGAAGGGAGAAAGCGTTGCAGATTTCATTGCGGATCTACGGAATTTGGGAGGCCTCTGTGGGTTCGCTGACCTCGAAGAGGCCTTGAGAGACCGAATAGTTCTGGGATTAGATGCACTAGCCATCCAAAGTAAGCTGATGGCGAAAGGCGACATTAGCCTTGCAGATGCCATCATTGACACTACTGCAGCAGAAGCAACCAGGAAGTCGGCTGCATGAATGCGCCGCACCCACGCCCCACTCCGCCAACTCGCCAATGAAACCTCACCTCACCTGGAAGGACAGGCAATGACAGCCCACCAAATCGTCATTGGAAAGCGACGAAGAAGAGGTCAACCAGCTCCAGTCTGAACGAGACCAACGCCATCAACGTAACCAGAGAGTACAGTACCAATGCGCTGGTTGTGGGGCAAATCACCCACGATCAGACTGCAAATTCCTCGACGCACTCTGCCATGTGTGCGGGAAAAGAGGTCACATCGGAAGAGTCTGTAGAAGCAAGCAAGGATCCAAACCACCTCAGAGGGGGGCCAACTACTGCCAGCCCACAGAAAGTCGCCCTGTGAATCGGGAATACTTAACCCACCAATGGAACAACCACTCCTACAGAAACAAACCACTAGCCCAGTCAACAAAATGAGAAGAGGCACACCAAACCATTACAATCGGTCACGCCTCATCATTAGACGCCAAGAAGATCCGGGTGAAGGTCGCCATCGAAAACCAGCCCTGCATGATGGAAGTCGATTCAGGATCGTCCCTCTCGATGGTTTCCTGGAAGACCCTTAAACAATTAATTCCCACCGTCCGGCGGCAAGACCTCAGATTCCAAAGAATCATACTTAAGGACAATCAGGAAAATCAAATTCCAGTCGTTGGATCCAGCAAAGTCCGTGTCTCATTTAAAAATCGTACTGCATCCCTACCACTAACCATAGTCGACAGGGATCGGCCTAGTTTGTTAGGCCTCCAATGGTTCACCCCACTTGGAATTGAAGTAGCCGGAATTCACCAAACCAACAGTGACGACTGGGAAGAGGCCATCGTCCGGGAGTTCCAGGACGTCTTTACAGAGTAATTAGGTGAGTACAAGGGAACCCCGATATCTTTTAACCTTAACCCCAAAGTAGCTCCCATCCGCCTTAAGCCTCATCGAGTTCCATTTGCCCTTAAACCAAAGATTGACGAGCAGCTTGATAAATTAATAGCCCAGGGTGTGTTAGAACCAACCGACCACGCTCCCTGGGAAACCCCAATCGTAACCCCCATCAAGCTGGATGGATCGTTAAGAATTTGTGGGGACTACCAAGCCACCCTGAATCATGCCCTTTAGCAGAACGCTTACCCGGTACCGGTGGTACAACACCTTCTCCATTCCCTGGGGGGCGGAAAAGTCTTCGCTAAATTGGATTTAGCACAGGCATACCAACAACTGCCTGTAGATAAAAAAACGGCAGAGGCACAAATGATCGTTACGCACCGAGGTGCATTTAAGTGCAACCAACTCCAATTCGGAGTTAACGTGGCCCCAGGAATTTTTCAGAGCTTGATGGAGAGACTACTACAGGGTATAAAAGGGGTTGTACCTTATTTTGATGATGTTTTAATTGCTGCTCCAACTAGAGAAATACTAAGGGAGCGCCTGAGGTTAGTTCTCCAGAAATTTAAAGACTCTGGCCTTAAAGTAAAAAAAAAATAAGTGTCAACTGTGTACGGATAAGGTAGAATTTTGGGGGTACTTAATCGATAAACAAGGCATTCACCCCACTGATAGCAAGCTAAGGGCAATCAAAAACACTCCAAGGCCCCGAAATAAGACTGATCTCCAAGCTTTCCTGAGCCTTATCAATTTCTACAATGTGTTCCTGCCCCACAAAGCAACCGTAGCCGACCCCACAAACCTTTAGAAAAGTGCAGGGTTCTGGCCCTGCACTTCTGATTGGCCGATAATAGCGACATCTGATTGGTCCATTCAGGAGAATCTGATTGGCTATTAACGGGCCTCTTTCATTGGTTAAGGGAACTAACGCTTCCCATTTCTTATTGGTTATTTGATCAGCAGCTTGCCTATAAAAAGGGCTATTGCTGTCGTAGCGCTGGGCTGGCCTCTCCCCTTCTCTGCTGAGCCCCAGCCTTTCTCACAAGCAGGCGTGGCTCTGCCCCATTGCTTGCTGGAATGCCAAACCCACTTGGATTTCACAAATTGCACGGGCATGGAGCTGGAGAGCTTGGCCCGCCGCCACTCTTGCTTCCCTCACTTGCCAAAAGCACTTGTTAAAAATGGCAAGAGGGGGTTTCCAAACATACCTTCTTTCCAGCTCCATCACATTTCTCCCAAGAAGCTCAAGATGTTCTTCTTTCACTGGAGAAATGGAAAAGCAGGGTTTCAAATGGAAGAAATGAGCAGGGTTTCAAATGGAAGAAACATTAGTTCAGCCTTTCCAACTTTGTGAGATCTTACTTTTTTCTCATGAGAAATTGGAAGGTCTGATTTTACTTTTTGTTTTAGCCCCACAAACTATTTTGGTTTCCCTGCACGGTTGCTAAATGAACTGTTGTCACCATAAGTATTGCCTGTATATATGGATTTGAAATTTGAAAACCCTGTTTCTTTTTAAAGGAAGCAAAAGTTACCTCTGAAGTAAACAGTAGTTTGGCTGGTATCTTTAAAAATAAAAATAAATAGCTGAAACACACAAGGAGCTATTAAGAACAGCGACTAAATCAACTTGTCAACATCAAGAATAATTGAAGGCTTTTTCCTCCCAAAATGGGTGAAAGCCTTAACACATTTCTGAGCGGTGAAATTATTAAAAATTGATTTGTAATTACAGAATTTCTAAAGAATGTGCAGTGATGAATTGCCTCCTCGGCATCGGGGTTTCCAGTTTTCTTCCCTATTAAATATCATTTGTTCTCCTAACTGCCGTGGACTAAGTACATATCTATAGCATAAAAATCTTGCTAGATTTTTTGATGGCTGAGGGGCAAGATAATTTTTCATCTTGTGTAAAAGAAGTCATTTAGTGAAAGTTGAATAGTGACAAAATCCATTTTAGTTCCCAGCCTTGGAAGGAAGTACAAAGAATGAATTCTTATAGCTCCATTATAAAACATTATTTCAGTTATGTTGAAATGTTTCCATTATATGTTTATGTTTCCATTATAAAACATTATTTCAACCAATTGTTGACATAGAAATGCCTTAACATTCCTTTTTATAAAAATCTTTAAGTCGCAACACAGAATTGGGAATTACTTTTTCTGATGTGCGATCTATTTCATTTTAAGTATTGAAAGTCACAGACAGCACTTACTCCCAATTTTTTCATATTATTTTGTAAATATACCACATTTACAGGTTACATTCTTGCTGAGTTGTTCCTGATTATCTGAAAGAAATATTGTGCTATGGGGGTTTTCTATTCCTTTTTTGGTAGTGGCACAGTTATTAGACTCAGCCTTCCATCCTTCCCAGATCTGTAAAATGAGGCTCCAGATTGTTGGAGATGCTGACTCTATAAACCACTCAGAGAGTGCTATAAAGCACTGTGAAGGGGCATATAAGTCTAAGTGTTATTGTATTACCAAAACTCCTGCAAAACCTAGAAAGTATCTTCCTTAGATCTTTGACAACTTTCCCCAATCTGGATTATAGTTCCCAGAATTCTTACTCAGGATACTGTTTAAGATCAACAGGTTGAGAAATACTTATTTAGGCACTGTAATAAAGTCCACCAATTTGGCACCAGGGAACAGGTGTCCACAGAGAGCCAAGAAAATAGGAAAATGACGTCTTGTGACATGCAGTGCAGACCTCCCTGCCCTAATCTATTTATTATATTTATAAATCATGCATTCTCATTTTGTCCTTTTTCTTTATTTTATTATTCCATTATTTTATTCTGCCCTATTTATACTATTTTCATTTCTTTCTTTTTATTGTTGTCAGCTACCTAGAGTAGCCCAATGGTGAGATGGGTTGTAAATAAATTAGATAGACAAATAAAATACAGTGAGCTGCTTTGGATGGCTTACAGCATAATAAAAATAGTATAATAAAAATAGTTAAGTATAACATTAAAATTAGTTAATTAATTAATTAAATTAAAGTTAATTAATTAAAATTAATTAAAAATAGTTAAGTATAACATTAAAATTAAGAATTAACTAAGAAGGGTGGGGGAATATACACTGGGGTGGAGGTTGGATCTTCTATTTGATTCAGGAACCCCTCCCAAAATGGCAGCCTTCATTGGAGCCCCAGGTTAACCAGCAAATTAGGTTTTAAGGCTCTTTCCGAAGGCAAAGACAAGGATCTTCTCCTGAAGCCTGTCAGCAAGACTTTCCTGCCCTCAGCATAACTCTTTTGCTCATGCAAGTGGGGTGGGCCAATCCCACTGAGGTGAGATGGTTCCTCAGGAATAGTCTTCCTGATGTCTGATGCAAGGATGTGACTAACAAATTTAGCATCATGATGTCATAACTATTTTGTCACTTGCTCCACACAGATGTTCATGTATGGAAACTGTAGCGCAACTTGAGCTGGGCTTCAAAAATCCAGACAACGAATAGATAGTACTTTTGCTCTAAAATTCTGATAGAAAGGAAATTAGAGAAGATGTAAGCTAAACTTGATAGAAAAGTATGATAACTTCTGTAAAATTCTCCAGTCCAAACTGAAGCAAGCTATTACTTGTGTACATTGCCCTATACCATTTGAGCATTAAGGGCTTACAAGGCTCATACACCCAGCATCCGCACCCTGGCTCTGAAAAAGCCCATTTGCATTTTTAAGAAAACATATCCTCACAGTGTAGCTTCTATCCTGTTGCCAACCACTATTGAGGGAGCATGAAGCCTGATTAAAGGGATGAAAAAAAAATCAAGGAAACAGTCGGTCCACTAAAGAGAGAAGATGGCAAGGAAGTAACCGGCAACAGAGAGAATGCAGAACTGCTTAACTCATTCTTTGCCTCTGTCTTCACGCAAAAAGAAACTATAGCTCAGCCCACCAAAAATATAACTGTAAAAGACAGACCAGAAATAAAAGTTAAAATAAGCAAAAAAAAAGTAAGAGAACACCTGTCTGATCTTGATGAAAACAAATCACCGGGGCCTGATAGATTACATCCCAGAGTTTTAAAGGAGCTGGCAGAGGTCATCTCAGAACCACTGCACCATATCTTTCAAAAATAATGGAGCACTGGGGAACTACCAGAGGACTGGAAAAGAGCTGATGTGGTTCCCATCTTCAAAAAAGGGGGGAAAAAACAGACCTAGGAAACTATAGACCAATCAGCCTAACATCAAGACCCGGGAAGATACTGGAAAAGATAATAAAAAAACAGATCTGCCCACATCTAGAAACAAGTGAAGTAATAACTAGCAGTCAGTCCAGGTTTGTTAAAAACAGATCATGCCAAACCAATCTTATTTCATTCTTCAACACAGTGAATAAATTAGTAGACCAGCAAAATACTATGGACATAATATATTTAGATTTCAGCAAGGCATTTGACAAAGTAGACCACAACCTACTTCTTAGTAAGCTAGAAAACAGTGGAATAGATACACCACCACTAGATGGATTCGCAACTGGCTGGCAAACCGTACTCAACAAGTAGTCCTTAATGGATCTAAGTCTGCATGGAGGGAAGTAAGCAGTGGGGTGCCACAAGGTTCTGTCTTAGGCCCAGTACTCTTCAATATCTTCATTAACAACTTAGATAAGGGAATAGAAGGGGAATTTACCAAATTTGCAGATGATACTAAGCTGGCAAGAATAGCTAGCACCCAAGAAGATAAGCTCAAGACCCAGATGGATCTTGACAGACTAGAACATTGGGCCATATCTAATAAAATGAAATTCAATATAGAGAAAAGTAAAGTCCTACACTTAGGCAAGAAAAAACAAAAGTACACAAATAGACTGGGTGAAACCAGGCTCAATAGCAGCAACTGTGAGAGGGATCTTGGAGTCTTAGTGGACAACCAGCTAAATATGAGCCAGCAGTGTGCAGGAGCCACCAAAAAAGCTAATGCAATCCTAAATTGTATTAACAGAGGGATACAGTCAAGATCAAGGGAAGTACTAATACCACTCTATAAAGCCTTAGTAAAACCACACCTAGAGTACTGCATCCAGTTTTGGTCATCACATTATAAAAAAGATGTTGAGGCTCTAAAAATAGTACAGAGAAGAGCAACCAGGATGCTTAGGGGACTGGAGGCTAAAACATACAACGAACGTTTGCAGGAACTGGGCTTGGCTAGTCTAGTAAAGAGAAGGACCAGGGGAGACATGATAGCAGTCTTCCAATATTTGAGGGGCTGCCACAGGGAGGAAGGGGTCTGTTATGTTCTGTGCATGGGCGCTAAGGATGGAGACGAGCCGGTGAACAGTGAACTTCAAACTCTTTATTTACATGTGTAATAGCTCTCACTCAATGGCCGCAACGGCCCCCTTTATATAGGCAAACTTTTAACTATTTAACCAATGAAACACGGGGAGCACTAGCTCCATTAACCAATGGGAGAGGCTCATTAATAGCCAATCAGAGATCCCCGACTGTAGCCTTGAACGCAGCTGATCAATATGGCGCTTCCATATTCTATTGTCGCGACATCTCACGTACGATTTAGGGCCGGTTACTTGGACTACAGTCGCCTCGACGCACAACGGATTGCCCGAAAAGTTCCTAGTGAAAACCAAGTCGCCTTCCTGGAAGTTGCAGCATTTCCCGCTGGAACCATATGGTTTTTCAGGTTCATAAGATGGATGCAGACAGTCGAGGTGGGAGCGGACGCTGTGCGGAGTGATATGCTGCAAAAGGAGTATCCGGTTAATCTTGTCTTCTATATCGCCATAGTCCATTTTATGCAAGGTTTTCTTTACGAATTGTACCATGCGCTCGGCCCTTCCATTGGCCGCAGGATGCGGCAGCGAAGTCAGCGCATGGCGAATACCGCGGTCCGCCAGGTACTGTTCAAAGGACAGCGCGGTAAATTGAGGCCTGTTGTCAGATACTAGAACGTCTGGTAATCCGTGTGTTGCAAAGAGTCTGTCCAGTTTACTGATGACTGATTCGGTTGTTGTATTTCTCATCTCATGGATTTCAAGCCAGTTCGAGTAGGCATCCGCCGTTAATAAAAATGTTTCTCCCTTGGTAGGTCCCGCAAAGTCCAGATGAATACGGGACCATGGTCCCCTCAGTGTTTCCCATTCAGTCAGGGTTGCTTTCGGAGGGGTGTTGCTTACTTCCTGGCATTTGTGACAAGCTTTTACCCATGTCTGAATCTGCTTATCGATACCCGGCCATCACGCGTAGCTTCGTGCGAGGGCTTTCATGCGCATGATGCCCGGGTGGCCATCATGCAAGGTCCTTAGTATCGCTGGTCATAACCACTCTGGGATGACAACTCTATCACCCCAGATAATGCAGCCCTTCTGGGAAAATAGTTCCGTTTGTCGATTCCTGAATGGGACGTAGTCATCAGGAATCTGGTCCAATGGCCATCCGCGCTCGACCCAACTGAGGACTCATGCTAAAATGGGGTCGTGTTTCATTTCTATCGCGATATCTCGGGCTGTTAATGGTGGTGTTCGAAGTGTCTCGATCTGCAGTGCTGTAACTGTTGGAGCGGGGTCATCAATGGTCTCCGGAAGTGGTGCGCGGCTCAATGCGTCGGCGTAGGGAATGGCCTTGCCCGGGTGATGTTGCAACTTGTAATTATATGCCACCAAGAATTCTGACGAGCGAGTCATTCTGGGAGATAATATATAAGGTGTTGGCCTATCTCCCGCTATTATTCCCAGCAAAGGCTTGTGGTCAGTCACTATAGTAAAGGCTCGGCCATACACATATTCATGAAATCTCTTAACAGCAGACACAATACCAAGGGCCTCTTTATCAATTTGACTGTAATTGCATTCTGCTTTTGATAACGTCTTTGAGAAATAGGCAACAGGGGCTTCACTACCGTTTGGCAAAACGTGGCTCAAAATGGCACCCACTCCGAATGGTGATGCGTCACACGTGATCGTTAAAGGCAAAGTCTCATTATACTGCATTAAAACAGCATCAGAAGTCAATAATTTTTTCACATGTTGAAATGCCTGCTCCTCTCTGTGTTCCCATACCCCGGTTGCTTTTTTGTCCAACAAACGATGGAGGGGTTCGGCTACGGTTGCTTTGTGAGGCAGGAAAACGTTATAAAAATTGATAAGGCCTAGAAAAGCCTGGACATCGGCCTTATTTCTGGGTTTGGGGGCATTTTTGATTGCCCTAAGTTTGCTATCTGTGGGGTGAATGCCTTGACTATCAATTTAATATCCTAAAAATACTACACAATCCCCACATAATTGACACTTGTTTTTTTAACTTTGAGACCTGAATCTTTAAATCTCTGGAGAACTAACCCCAGGCAATCCTTTAGTATTTTCCGAGTCGGGGCAGCGATTAACAGCGATCAAAATATGGGACAACGCCTTTTATCCCTTGTAATAGTCTTTCCATCAAACTTTGAAAGATTCCCGGGGCTATGCTCAC
>BHEV01072671.1:0-16013 GCA_004319985.1 Emydocephalus ijimae | reverse complement strand
TTTCAATAGGTCTGTCAGCTCTTCTCTTTGTCTTAATAGCATGTTCTTTGTCAAAATCTTTGTTTTGTCTTCATTTATTTTTAATAAATTTTTCAATAAATTTATCCCTATTTTCAAATTTTGCTCCATTTTTTTTTCCTCTCCTTTCCCACTCACAGGCAAAAGGATTTTTTTTCATCCGCTGTCAAGGAAGGAGGGTAAAACAACAAAGAAAAAAAAACTTTCCCTTTTAGAATATTCGCAGCTTATAACACTCACTGGCAACAATGTATCCTTAGCAGCCTTCAAGATTCCAGGGCACTTTCTCTTGCCTTGTCCCAGTTGAAAGCAACTTTCATATTTCTTCCAACTTTCTCCCTCCTGCACCTGCTTATCCGGCTGCAGATTTCTTTGTGGCGGCCATTGCTGACCGCTGCTCCTCCGCCTTGGTTAAAGGGGGTTCTGCTGGCTGGGGAGGGGGTCTGCGATACCCCCAAGCCCCTGTCCAGATCCCCCCATCTTCAGGGCAGCTATATCCCCCAGATCCAAACAGATCGGGGGAACCTTGGCGGCGAACGCAGCAGGGATCGTGCAGTATCACAAATCCCTGCCGCTGCTGAAACCTTGCAAACCGGAAGTCCCAGAGCCATTTATTTTTCAGGATGTGCCTCATAGTATTCCAGTGTATCTAAAAATATTCTCATATTTTTTTTAATCTCTCTCTTTGGCAAAAATCCATTTTGATCAGGATGAATAAAATTGTTTAAGTATCTTTTCAGTCTTTCTGCCAGAATTGAAGCAAAAATTTTATAATCTGAATTTAATAGTGATATAGGTCTGTAGTTTTTAACTTGCTGTGGGTCTGTGTCCTCCTTCAGTACAAGTGTGATATATGCTTCTGACCATGTTTTGGATATTCTCTTCTTTGTCATAACTTCATTCATAACTTCTAATAAGTGAAGATTCAATGTTTCCAGGAATGCCTTATAAAATTCCACTGGCAAACAGTGTGGACCTGGTGCTTTCCCAATGTTTTGCTTTTTTAAAGCTTCTGTTAATTCCATCATTGTTATATTACTTTCTAACATTATTTTAATATCTTTGGGTATCTGAGGCAAATTTGCTTCCTGTAAGTATTGTTGAATTCTTTCTTCCTGAACATTCTCTTGATGGTACAGTTTTCCATAATAATCTTGAATAATTTTTTTCTCTGCATTTCCATAGCATACATGTCCTTGTTCATTTATCAATTGATTTATCCTTCTCGAGTCTCTTTCCTTTCTCAGTTTATATGCTAGCCATCTGCCTGGTTTGTTTGCATCTTCAAAATAGTTCTGCTTAGCATTTTTATTTTTTTGTGCTATTTCTTCTTTTTCCATTAGCCCTATTTTATGTTTAGTTATGTCCATTTTAATTTTAATGTCCTTTTTTGTGGAAATTTCTGTTGTTCTTTTTCCAACTTCTTGTCGTTATCTTGCAATATTTTAAAGTTTTTTTCTGTTTTATATTTCTTTTCCTTGTATAGTCCATTATCAAGGCTCTTGTATAACCCTTCATCGTGTCCCAGAGGTTCTGTAATGATGTATCCTCTTTTGTGTTTTCTTTAAAGAAAAAAGTCAGTTCTCTCTCAATTTTCTGTTTAAAGTCTTTCCTTTAATACCTTATTATTTAAAGTCCATCTAGATCTCCTGTTTTGTCCTTTCCATACAAGTGTTATTTGATTGTGATCTGCCCAGGTACTTGCTTCTATTTCAATGTCTTGTATGTTAGAAAACAATTCTGTTGACATCCATATCATATCTATTCTAGACCATGATGCATGTCTATTTGAATAAAAGGTATATTGTTTATTTTCCACATTTCTCTCTCTCCATGCATCTTTTAAGTTTATCTCATCTACCATTCAAAAGAAGGATTTTGACAATGTCTTTCTAGCTTTCTTTGCTGTTTTTTGTATTTTATAATCCAATTTGTCATTTATTATTCCATTAAAATCTCCCATCAGACAGATATTAGCATAGTCCAGTTCAATTATTTTCGCATGTAACTTCCTGTAAAAATCTTCTTGATTATCATTTGGAGCATAAATTGCTATTAAAAGTATCTTTAGATTATTGTCCATTATCTCCACCATCAAAATCATTCTGTCATCATCTGTATATATTTGTTCCACAGGGATTGTAGCTCTAATGTATAACACCACTCCCCTCTTTTTACACTGTGTCAATGCTGTAAATAATTTCCCTAATTTTTGTTGTTTCAATATATAATCATGTTGTTTTTTAATATGTACTTCTTGTAGACAGATTATGTCAAATTTTAATTTCTCTAACTTGTGAAATATTTTTCTTCTTTTAATAGCTGAATTAAGTCCATTTATATTAATTGTAATCAGTTTTCTCTCATCCATTTTAGACTTTATAAGAAGGATTTGTTACTCTAGTAGATCTTGGTTCTCATTGCTCTCTGGGTACACCACCTACGGCTTCTTTTTCAATTACTGCTGTATATTCCTCTTGAAATTCAATTAACGGCTCATCTTTTCTTGTATCTTCCTCCCTTCCTCTGAAATATTCCAGATAGAATAACTCAGCTTTTTCAACTGTACTAATTCTGTGTCTTTGTTCCTGCCAAGTAAACATGAGACCTTCGGGTATCAGCCATCTGTAATTTATTCCTCTCTTAAGTAACACTTTGGTCAAGAATAAATATTCTCTTCTTATCTCTCTCACTCTCCTTGATACCTGTTTCAGTACCACTATTTCTTTATCTTTGTACTTTAGTGTTTTTTCTCTTGCCACCTGTAGTATTTGTGATTTAATTATTTTCTTAGTAAATCTGATATGAACCTCTCTTGGCAGTTTATTTCTCATCACATATCTTGTATAGACACGAAAAACCTCATCCATTCCATCCATCATCTTCTCTTTAGTTACCTGAAATGCTTCTGCCAGGATTTCTGTCATCACTTCAGCAAGGTTTTCACCCTTTTCTTCTTCTATATTTTGAAATCTGGTAGAATTCTGATCTATCAATTTCCCATCCCAATGATTGCAGAGATCTGCCCTTAAAAAGCTACAAACAATTAAAATATTCCAATATAAAGAGGGGAGCCAATACATAAGTAGGCAAATATTTGCCTAGGGCTAATATTTCATTAGAAAGTAGGCTGGAAGGTTTGCCACAATAGATTGTTTGTAATCGAAATTCAGAAATACTGAAACTTTGGGGGTTGGTGGATCCATTTATAATTCTGTAAACCTCTTCCTCAAAGCAGGCAAGAGAAGATGTAACCAGATAAACCACACTTGTTCCTTTATGTATTTATCTTTGTTCTTACGCTGAGCAAGTGTAACATTGCTGAGCAAAGTGTTAATACTTTTAAGCAAAGCAATGCTTTACAGCTGCTGATCATTGTTATTTTCCAAGAAAGCTCAGGAGCCACATGCTTGGAAATAAAATGGATGTTAGAGGATGTTAGACTTGCTTAGCAACGTTCCAGATTCCTATGTTTTAATTAAAAGTATGTTTGTGGGTCATAAAAAGTCAGGTGGAGCCAGGAACTTCAGAGGCGTTAACGGCAATGTATATTGGTGCCTGGGGGCCATACTGGGAATTACAGTGCTAATTTAATGACGTCCTAACTCATTGATAAATGAAAGCAGGCTATAGTATTTGCTATCATGTTCTGAGTATATGGTATCATGCCATGTAGTAGAAACATCTGATAATGTAAGTTTTTTAAAAACTGAGAAACAAGACAATAGTTTTAAATGGTTCAAATGATTATATGACTACCCAGAATCTTGTATGAAATCATAATTGCTATTTAAAATTCTGCTGGAGTACGATAATTGTTCAACTATGTGAGGGTAAGTGTGTGAGGGCTGCAAAAATCTTTGTCAGCAAAGAGACACAAGAAGATGATAACTGCTGCCGTCTAATGATCATCCCCATTTTTGTTGCCCAGACATGGTAGTCATGTTAATCAACAATCTCAACAACTAACTTTATTTCAGAATTTCTCAAATTGGAAAGCACAAAGAGGTGACAGTTCCTAGCTGACCTGACCTGAGCAGGAGTAGTTTCTCTTTAGCATTTGGATGGGGCACCATTTGGTAATCACATGGCTGTTGGTAAGATTGGAAATCAAGAAGGCATCCCGGGAAAGGGCTTTGCTGCAAACCAGTCCTTTAATGCTGCTGAGAAGCCTGCCTGGGAATCATTCATCAGAAGTCAATTGAAATGAAGGATGTCAAAAGAATAAAAAGAAAGAAAGGATTTCTGTGTGGGGGAGAGCGAATGGGAGAGAGAAAGAGGGAGAAAGAATGAGGGGGAGGAGAGAGAGAGAGAATAAGAAACAGAGACAGAGATGAGAAAGTGATGCAGAAATGAAAGTGATGTTCTGTATGAAAAGCTACACCAGTTTAGGACTTTATTCATAGCAAGCAATATTCTCAGAAAAGGCAGCCCAGTCCCATTTAGTGCTATTTGTAATGAATGGCAGCCTAGGGACTTTCTTGTAAAAAAAAAAAAAAGAAAGAAAAAGGCTGAAAATGCATGGTTTTGGGAGAAGATGAATTATCAAATAGTAAAATGCAATTTTCCCAATTATCTAGGCCCGTGGGCCCTGGGCTCCGCATGCCGGAAGGGGCACACAGAGCCACTTCTGCCAGCGCGTGAGACGTCACCCAGAAGAGCCCTACTGCACATGCGCGCATGCTGCCTACCTAGCAGCTGATTGTTAGGTATCTGGTGTGCATCCATGGGGGGGGGTACGGGAGGTGCACGCACATGAGCAGAGACACACATGGTGCATGGGGGGGTCTCACAGGCATGTGGAGAGATGCACGGTGTGTGCAGGGGGATCATGCATGAATGGGCAGAGACACATGGCATGTAGTGGGATCATGTGTGAATGCACAGAGATGCGTGGTGTGCACAGGGAATTACATGTACATGTGCAGGGGGCATGGGAGGGGGCGCGCATTGCCTTCTGTGTGCTGGCATGCAAAATTTTCGGCACGGGAGCCCAAAAAGGTTAGCCACCACTGATCTAAGCCTTTTAACTATCTTTTCTTTGTTCCAATATAAATTCATACACCCCCACCTGGACCCTCCCCCACACACAAATATACAACACACACCCTCCCTATATATCCCATAGGGATACATCTATGCAATAAGCCATGTTCCATTTTAAGAAGACTATACACCAGGAGTGGGATTCAAATTTTTAGCAACCGGTTCTGTGGGCGTGGCTTTTGTGGTGGGCATGGCTTGGTGGTCATGTGACTGGGTGGGCATGGCTTGGTGGTCATGTGACTGACTGGGTGTGGCTGACTCAATATCACTCACATCGAGGCACGCATGTCCTCGCCTGGCCTCTCATGACTGTGGGAATGCTGCAACAGTCGTAAGTGTGAAAAATGGTCAGAAGTCACTTTTTTCAGTGCCATTGTAACTTTGAATGGTCACTCCACACAAGCAAAGTACCAGCAAAGGAGGGGAAAAAAACTCCAGAGAAGTTCCTGAGACAGGAAGTCTAGTCCTGCCAAGAATGCAATAAGGTTAACTGAGAGGCAGTTTCTGTAAGCAACACCAGAATGTTTCCTTCCTGCCTTCTTTACAGGATGAGGCTAATAATTTTTCTAACAACCAGTTCTCTGAACTGCTTAGAATGTTAACAACCAGTTCTAACGAATAGGTGCAAACTGGTAAAATCCCACCCCAGCTATACACCCATACAAAGGCAGACTCACTGCCTGTTTATCACTTCTTCACAAATTGAAGTGTTTTAAAGACCACCAAATCACACTTGGGACACTTACCTTTTTTCTGGGTGCATTTGAAATGTGGATTGCTGTTGTTGCAAACTTATTCCTGTGAGAACCAGAGTCTTCAGAACACATTTATCTTCAATAAGGGAGGCTGTGCTGTCTAGACAGTTTAGAGTTAATGAGATTTGGGATAGTTAGTTAGGATTTGTGAGCTGTCCCCTTAAGGGAATGCATCATGGTAAACATAGTTAAGGTATCCTGGGAAATGTAGTCCATGTCATGTGGCCACATCTGTAACCCTGATTGGTCACTGAGTTGACCCTTGGTGGGTTGGGGGAGGTTTCTTCACTCTTGCCTGAAACCACCATACCATGCAGCTGCTTCAATCATCCTGGGGTTGAGACTTTATTAACTTCCTACATCACAATTCAGATATGCAAAGGATTGGACATTAAGAAAACCTCTTCATAAATGTGAGTTGGCTGGATGCCTGATGAACCAATAAAAAAGTCTTTGTGGATGCTTTGTGGAGTTGATCTATCTGCCATTGTACAATATTCATGCAGTATTTGTACAGGACAGGCAGAATAGAAGCCACCACCTTTCAATGAGGAGGAATATTTTTTTTCTTTGTGATGTACGTACCATTAAAGTCCTGCCTGTGCTGCCAAATTATTTTTTCTTGCCTGCCTGCTTTTCAGATCCAGGTGAACTGCAGACAGATAAGCCGACAATTTCCATACAGCTTCTATTGACCAATCTGCCTCCTTCCTTGTTCTCTCTTTGGGTCTCTCCATCTGTGAGTTGCTTTTCTTGTCTGGGTTCTTTTTTCCCCCTGTTTTTGCCTCAGGAAACCCAGGGATATTCATGGGGCTGAGGCCAATAATGTGGAATTAAAAACTAAATTCTTTAGGCCTTATCCTAGCAACAGGGCCATCACCATCTGTTCTGAAGACCGGGAAGCCATTATCTAGTAAATTCTTTGTACATAGCCCATCACCTGTGAGGAGCAAAACAGTGCCCCTTTCCCAGGTCCCTTTGTCCGGGAACAAAAGTTCTTTTCCCACACCACAGATTTAGAAAGATGATCTATAAGGCCTATAAAGAAATTACAAGCTTGGCAATAAAATCCTAAATCATTCTGGGCAGAGGAGAGGCCTGTGCTTAAAGAGACCGACACCTGCCTGTTCAAAAGAACCAACTCAAAAAACACAGTTTTCTCAAAGAGAAAGGAAGCATTTTTTAAAAAGAAAATAATACCTTATATTTCTATTTTTTTAAAAAAAAAAAAGCCATCTGATCAAAAGGTCATTTTGCAGATACATTGCAGTTTTTTTAACGTAAATATACATGTCAGTAGATATTTTTTAATATTAGCCATCACTCTTTTAGATCCTATGATAACTAATTGTTGCACAAAACATTTACCAAACCCACCAAGGCATAATAATGATAAAAATGTTCAATCCAATCTGAACACCTGTCTGTCTGTGTGCAAACATAATAAATTCAAAAAATAAAAAGGAGGAGGAGGAGGAGGGGGAGGAGGAGGAAGAAGAAGAAGGAGGAGGAGGAGGAGGGGAGGAGGAGGAGGAGGAGGAGGAGGAGGAGGAGGAGAAGGAGAAGGAGAAGGAGAAGAAGAAGAAGAAGAAGAAGAAGAAGAAGAAGAAGAAGAAGAAGAAGAAGAAGAAGAAGAAGAAGAAGAAGAAGAAGAAGGAGGATTGAAAAGTTTAATTGAACAATCAGTATATTTGATCATGGATAGTTCATAAATGCTATAGATGAATAGTAGTATTCCAGGCTAAGTACCTATATAATTTTTACATTTCAATAAAGGTGCTTTTACAATGACATGTTGGGGCCAGTTTCCAAAATAGAATAGAATAGAATACTTTATTGGCGAAGTGTGATTGGACAAAGAAGGAATTTGTCTTGGTGTAAATACTCTCAGTATACATAAAGAAAAGATACATTCGTTAAGAATCAAGAATCATAACGTACAACACTTAATGATAGTCATAGGGTACAATCAACAATCAAATCATACTAGGAAATGGTCAATATAAATCGTAAGGGTACAAGCAACAAAGTTACAGTTGTACAATCACAGGTGGGAGGGAATGGGTAAAAGTAAATGAAACTAGAGTCCAATCTAAATTTGATATAATTAAAACAAAACAAATATGGAAATATATTCCCTATACAATATGTTTAGTAATTTTATCCTTCTGTTCCATTAAAAAATTGAACTTCACATTATCTTTCAAGTAGGTTCGTAGAAAGGCCTTCTATGGATGAAATTTAGGCATCCCTATCCTATCTGGGGAATAATGTATTCTCCTGAACAGGATGTTCTCTTGATTTGAAATATAAGTGTTATTCTAAAAGTGAATAAAAGTTTGTCCAACGACAGAAGAAGAAAAACCTCCTAATCAAAACTTAGTTCACTGGACAGATTCTGATGAGGAAAATTGAACAGGGAATGTTTCAGTGTTTCTCAACCTTGCCCACTTTGAGACGTATGGACTTCAACTCCCAGAATTCCCTAGCCAACCATGCTGGCTGAGGAATTCTGGGAATTGATGTCCACATATCTCAAAGTGGCCAAGGCTGAAGAACACTGGTTCATATAATTCCTATTTCAGGTATCTAGTCCTTATTTTGAGGGGGTGTCCTTGGTGCTCTCTGAGCTTAGTTGTTTCTTTGCAGACATTTCATTATCCAAACCAAGTAACATAATCGGTGCACCAGAGAACAATAAGGACCTTCATTTCAACCCTGAGTTATAAATAATCTCCTTTATCAGTATCTTTATTTGATTTGATCATCTTTCTTTCTGAAAGATAATGTTACTTGGTCCACTTGCTTCATTTGTTGTCACAACTAAGAAAGTTGTAATCTCTCTTGAAAATGTTAACTCTGAAAATGTCTACTACTCCTTAAATTTCAAAAGACAATGGAGGTTTGAATGAAGGGGCAGACATATTGTCTCTCTTATAGTCACTCACAGGTGGTTGCTGCCAGGGATCCTGAAGTTGTAGGAGGATGTTGAGCTACTGAAATATGAATTTCAGATGATATTTATATCACAAAAATAAATGCGGAAGAAAGAACTCCTTCATATCTGATCTAGACTTTTACAAATAATTCCCTGTGTCCAGACTCTCAATCAAAAGTATGAAAACTCCAAGTCGGCAGGATTTTATTTTTTGCTTTTGTTTTCTAATAAAATATGAGAGGCTCTACCGCATCAATCCAAGGATTCCTTCAGTGTGATAACATCTCATTGTACTGTATATATGTGAAGCTATCCTTGAAGGCAACTTGGAAACTTCACTGGATATAAAATATAGCAGCTAGATTACACACTAAGACTAGCTCACCATTTCCAAGGCCAGTTCAAAACATTTTGCTGCTGAAGTTAAATCAGAGAATTACGCACATACACACACTTACATGCTACTTTAAGCTTGATAGTAGCTGTAACTAGTCAAGTTATTTTGGCATGTGAGATTGAAAATCCCAAAAGTCTTTCCGTCATCCCTAATATAAAAGAACACCATATTGACATACCTAACAAGTAAGTTCAAAGCCAGTATTTTTGTCTATAGACCCTTTTTGGCACCATTCAAAATGGGTAAGGATGAGGGGTGCAAATATCCAGGCAACCAAGAAATACAGATTAGAAAACTGCTCACATCAAGTGGTTTTTCTGGATATTTGCAGCCCAAATTAGGATTCAACAATTTGAAAGATGCTTTTTTCTGATACAAACCTAGCCAGGTGTTCAGGGAAAGTGTTTGGGTGGAAAAGAATGCCCACTGATACACTGTCCCAGCTGTAAAAAAGTCCCTCTGAAGAGGCAAGTATAAACTTGTGCCATTTTATTTCTTTACAAAACTGGTGAATCTTTAATCTAGGTCCAGATCTTTAAGTAAGGACTATTTTCTTATTGTTCTTGTTGTTTTAAATACAGGGGTTCTGTTTTATTGAGGTGATTTCATTTTGTTTTGTTGAGTGTCTAATGCTGCTCCTTTTAAATTATGAATGATGGTATTTATGCTTTTATCATTTTTGTAAATTGTAAAGTACTCTGGAAGTCTCCAGGATATAAATAATTTCAATCAAATAAACAGTGTCCATCACTCTGTTTACAAAAGTGGCCAGCCAGATGCTTCTGAAAGGCCTTCATGAAAGCAAGAAATTCTCTTGGCAACAGAGGTATATTTCTTCTCAACTTGAAGCAGGTTGTGCTGAAGAAAACATCTCTCTCTCCTTTTGTATTCTCAACATGAAAAGAATGAAGTAAAAAATGTAACTTCAATATTTAAACTTTCTTTACACTTATTCTACCCATTCTAGGTTATAACATGAAACATCTTTAATTAGCAGACATGAGAATGGTGGCAACCCTGGTATTAAATTTTGTTGGAGTTTGAAACATTTGTCTGTCTCTGTGTTTGTGTGTTTTCATTAATGGGAATTCGATTTGACCAATCCTGCTGGATTTAACAGTAAGATTTCTTTATAGGAAATACATTATGGGAAAAGATTGGACAGCCATTTGTCCGAAATGGTATAGGTTCTCCTGCTTGAGTAGTGGGTTGGACTAGAAGACCTCCATAGGCCCTTCCAACTCTGTTATTTTGTTATGAGTACACATACATAGTCTGCATTTGCCAATCAACATTCATTAGAAACTTTTATGGAAGAGTTGTGCTGATATCCTGAAAGTAACTTTTGGTGGACACATAGGACAAAATATGAAAAAAAATGCATTTAATTGGTTAAAATGACTATAAGATTACTCCTAGCCTTCCTTCAATCAAAGAATATAAAGGAACAATATTCAATTTTCAAGAGTAGTAGCTTGAGTCAGAGTGAGTTTTCTTTTCACCTCACTACATGCGAATGAATTTCTGCTTATCTTGCTGGGTTTGCCTTTAGCTCTGCCTTTTCTGATCTCCATCTCTGGACCATCCTTTAACCAGATGTGGATGACAGAGGAATCAATTCAGCCCCTGGCTAACATTTCATTGCTGGACAATCAGCAGTACATTCAATCCCACAGGCTCATCACATGTGTCAAGGAGAAGAAAGTTCCTTCACCACAGTCCCACACCTCACTTCATGTGAAGTATGTGCACATTGAAGCCTGCATAAGATTTCTGGGGTTAAGCTGCCCAAATGAGCATAACTTCTGAAATATGTTACGTGCCTTCCAACAATGTGAATGGTGCATCTCTTGCCACCAGTAGTCAAGCACATGTTGCATTAGATTAGAAGCTGAAATGGAATAATCCAACAGTGGCCAGGAAGGTTACTTCTGCTGCTACTTCTAATGATGAATACCATATGCTTGGCTCTCTTTATAACAAGCTGAAGCTGTCCTGCTACTGGATGGGGAAGCCTGGTGTTTTCTTTCTCAGAGAGAAAAAGAGAGATTTGTGTCCAAGTACCATTTCTTGCAAGTGAAGCATCATCAATAAGCTACTTTTTTAAATTAAATCATTTCCTGTGTGATTCATTTTTGTTGTTGTTGAGCCTTTATAATCTTCTTATCAGACTTTGTTCAGGCATTGTTGGGTAGATTTTTTTTTCCCAGTGTTTTCTCTGCTACATAAATTAGGCATTGCTTTAGGTAGTTGTTTTGGAAATTTTGCCAGGAGAGTTGCCTTAGTAAAGAGGCGAGGAAACTCTGCCAGCTTATAAAGATGCTGCCCTCTCCAGCTATTATTCCTTTCACTTGTATAATGACTCATAAGAATAGCAACCTTGGATTTATGCAGTAGCCAATTTGGCAAGTGAAATCATGATTCCTCCCTCCCCTCTGTACTCACAGAATTTTCGCTTGAAGTTTTGCATACTTTTTCCTTTCCTTTGCAACCAGCCATACATGAAGTTTGATCCCTGTTCTAGGAAAAGTGAGTAGGTAGCAAGTGATTTCTCCTCCACACACGGTTTTGGTTTTTTGTTTTGTTTTGTTTTGGTGGAGAGGCAAGATGACAGAACATTTCCACACCTCCCTCCCTGATTTCTACTGGCCCCATCGAGTTCTTCTTCTGTGCCATTTTTTGCTGTCCTACAGAGAAGAAAGATAAATTGATTAATGTTATTGCTCTTTTTCTATGCGCATTAATTCAAAGTAGGTAAGCCAGCAGGGGCAACAAGGAGGAAAAAAAACTACAGGACTGGTGGCTTAAGAAGTTGCCTGAAGTGGATATCTCAATGCTAGATGGCATTTATACTAATAACATTTAGGATATGTATAGCCAGTCCTTGACTCCTAGCCGTTCCTTTAATGACCATTCAAAGTTAAAACAGCACTGAAAAAAGTGACTTATGAGCACTTTTCACAGTTATGACCATTGCAGCCTCTGTATGAGCACATGATCCAACTTTGGATGCTTGACAACTGGTGTGTATTTATCACCGTTACAGTGTTCCAGGATCATGTGATCACCATTTGCAAACTTTGGATGAGCAAAGTCAATGGGGGAAAGCCAGATTCACTTAACCCTGGTACTAACTTAACAACGGCATTGATTCACTTTACCAACTGTGGCAAGAAAGGTCATAAAAAGGAGCAAAATGCCCTTAACAACTGTCTTGATTAGCAACAGAAATTTTGAGGCTCATAGATAAAGGACTTCCCGTACCGAGTGGTATTTATCCTAATAACATTTAGGAAGTTGTGTTTCATGTATTTATTTTTGTGGGTTTGTTTATTGACTTATTTATGCATTTCACACCTGTTTTTTTTCATCTCATGGTGACCGATGTTAAAATAGAAACTTTCTCCAAGCAAATATATCATCTCAACAGACATTGCAATCTTGTAATATAAATCAGCATTTCCAACAGTTCTTTGTTAAAAATGCTGAATCACAGGATAGTTCTCTGGTCTCAAATTAAAAATAGGATACCTTTTGATCCTATTCCATTTAGTATATTGAAATCTCATCATTTGTAGTATAAACATTCTTGAACTTGGCAGCCATCCTCAAAATAGAAAGGAAAAAAAAAACACCAGAAACTACTGCAGTATTTAATTACCATCTACTGAAAAACAGAGTACTGGGAAACAAATGGGGGTTTGAAGAGAAGTCATTTTGCAGCAAACAAAGCTTTTTTTTAGTGCTTTGAGATGTGCAAAGTAGTTCAAGTTCACAGCTTTCCAAACACCCTTTTCTAACCTCCCTGCATGTCTGTGGCATCAGATTAAGCCCTTGCACCTTTGACATAAATCGTCTCACATGGAAATGGGCAATTTTAACCAAAAAATGGAAGCATGAGTTGTGTGTTTTAGAGATTGGGGAAATTTGGGACAAGCATTTCAGAATCAGAATATTTTAGCCTTCAAATGATTTGCAAATTTCTGCTAGAAATATGCTTCTATAAATAGATATTTTATTTATTTATTTATTTATTTATTTATTTGTTTGTTTGTTTGTTTGTTTGTTTGCCATCCATCTCATATCCAATGACTCTGGCCATCTTACAGCATAAAACATTAAAGAAGAAAATGTAATAAAATCATAGCAGCTAATAAAATCATTCAGAATTACAAACCATTAAAATTAGACAGGAAAGGTGGGAGCCAGATGCACAGGGAATGGGGAGGTGGGATTAGGTTTTAATTAGTCAACCACCTCTAGTACAAAGATCCCCAATTGGGTCTCCAAGCCATCTGGTAGAGCCAGGTCTTGAGGATCTTTCAAAATGACAGGTGGGTGGGACCCAATCTCATCTCAGGAGATAGGATGTCCCAGAGCACAGGAGCCACAGCAGATTACAGATTATTATTACAGATTAACAGCGTTGGAAGGGACCTTGTGGGTCATGTAGTCCAACCCCCCCATCCACCCAAACAGGAGACCCTACACCATTTCTGACAAATGGCAGTCCAATCTCTTATTGAAAGCCTCCAGTGATGAAACTCCCACAACTTCCAAAGGCAAGCGGTTCCATTGGTTGATTGTTGTCACTGTCAGAAAATTTATCCTTATTTCTAGGTTGAATTTCTCCTTGATCAGTTTCCATCCATTATTCCTTGTCTGGCCTACAGGTGCCTTGGAAAAAAGCTTGACCCTATTCCTCTCTGGCAGCATACTCCCTCTGCCAGCACAGGTGTTGAGGGCCAGTCCCATTGTGGTGAAATGTTCCTCAAATAATGCCTACAACTAATGCATGGTAGTTCTTTCTGCTTCTATTTGTTGCAAAACAATTTTTGAGCCATCTGTAAATGATTTTTTTAAAAAATCTATTGGAATGGGAGCAGTTAATACAAAATTGAATTATGCGCTAATTATGAATTATGCGCTAATAATTATTTGATATTTGCCTTCTGTATTTATCTATGTAGCTGAGAGTTAGTTTGGTATAGTAGTTAAAACAAGCTGGCAAGAAACTATGTGTTCAAGTGTCACCTTAGTTACAAAGCCTGCTGGGTGACCTTGGGCCAGTCTATCTCTGTCTCCTAATTCTAAGGAGACAAGAGTAAACCACCTCTGAACCTTGCCAAGAAATTACAGAGACATGTTCAAGCAATCACCAGGAATCAAAAATAACTCCAATATCCCCCCACCCCCCCAAATAAGTAAGAAATATATCTACTCATAAGAAAACTGTTGTGAATGAATAAATGTGTCAATAAAGTTATCAAGAGCTTGAAGTCAAGTACAGGGTTCTGGCCCTGCACTTCTGATTGGCCGTTAATGGCGACATCAGATTGGTCCGTTCAGGTGAATCTGATTGGCTGTTAACGAGCCTCTTCCATTGGTTAACGGAGCTAGCGCTCCCGGGTTTTCATTGGTTGAATATATAATAAGTTGCCTATATAAGGAGGGCCGTTACAGCCATTGAGCTGAGCTGTCACACCATGTTAATAAAGAGTTTTGAAGTTCACCGTTTCACTGGCTCGTCTCCATTCTTCGCGCCCATGCTCAGAACTTAACACTGGCGACGAAGGTGGGATGTGGAGACGTCAGAGCTGACTGAACAATGAAGAATGATATCCGAGCACGTGGCTGAAACGCACAACGGCGGAACCATGTCCGGTGGCGTCATACCACTCGCTCTGTTCGACCCAGCACAAGAAGACTGGGACTCCTATATGGATCGCTTCCAAATGTTCTTGGAAACCAACAATTTGAAGGATGCCACTACTGGAAAGAAACAGGCAGTATTCCTAACGCATTGCGGGCTAACCGTATTCAAGATGGCCAAGGCACTAGCGAAACTGGCAGAAGTGAAATCTATGGACTGGGACATCCTCGAACCTCTACTGAGGGCCCACTACGCACCGATCGTCCCAACGCTCGTCAGAAGGCATGAATTTTATCAAAGAAGTCAACAGAAGGGCGAAAGTGTTGCTGATTTCATGGCGGATCTCTGGAATCTGGGAGGCCTATGTGGGTTTGCCGACCTCGAAGAAGCCTTAAGAGACAGAATAGTTCTGGGATTGGATACACCACACATCCAAAGCAAGTTGATGGCGAAAGGCGACATCAGCCTTGCCGATGCTATCGCTGAATCTACTGCAGCAGAAGCAACCAGGAAGTCGGCTGCCCGAATGCGCTGCAACCACGCCCCGGTTCACCAACCAACCCGCGACATTTCACCTAAGCCAGAAGGGCAGCTTCCAATGGCCCACCACAAGGACCTCTCTTCGTCGTCAGACAGCGACGAAGAAGAGGTCCATCGACTGCGGTCCGAACGGGACCAACGCCAGAAATCTCAATACCATTGTGCTGGTTGTGGGGCAAGCCACCCCCGATCAGAATACAAATTCCTCGATGCGCTCTGCCATGTGTGCAGGAAACGAGGCCATATCGGACGGGTCTGTAAAAGCCAAATAGGACCCAGCCAGCCCTCGAGGGGGGCTAACTATAGCCAACCGACAGGAAGCCGTTCTGTAAGGCGAGAACCAGTGAACCACCAATGGAACAACTACTCCTACAGAAACAAAACCTTAAACCGCCCCACGAAGCGAGAAGAGGCTCACCAAACGATCACAATCGCCTCCTCCCTGGATGCCAAGAAGATCCAAGTGAAAGTGGCCATCGAAAACCAGCCCTGCCTGATGGAAGTTGACTCAGGATCGTCTCTCTCGATGGTTTCCTGGAAGACCCTCAAGCAACTCATTCTTACTGTCCAGCGACAAGATCTCCAATTCCAAAGACTCATACTCAAAGACTATCAAGGGAATCAGATTCCAGTTGTAGGATCCAGTCAAGTTCGGGTATCGTTCAA
>BHEV01072667.1:0-51293 GCA_004319985.1 Emydocephalus ijimae | reverse complement strand
TCTTTCTTTCTTTCTTTCTTTCTTTCTTTCTTTCTTTCTTTCTTCATCCTCCCTCCCTCCATCTTCCTTCTGTCCTTGCTTGCCTCTTCCTTCCTTCCTTCCTTCCTCATTCCCTTCCTCCCTTCTATTTTAGAAGATCCAGTGTGTTCTCCATCAGAAAACTCATTAAATCGGACTACCAAAAGGAGAGCCAGTTGGGGAGGGGGCGGCTTCTCTCCCCCTCCCCTCCAGATCCATTGGATCACTTGCAGCTTTTCTACAGCCAGGAAAAATCCCTGGGCCGGCCCTTGAAGGGGATGCAGCAGGGAAGAGAAATCCTGCTTAGCAAACGGCCAGGATGTCCTGCGTTACTAAACTCTCTTGCCTCCCGCTTCGCGGCATAATCTCTGGCAGAAAAGGCGGCTTCCATCATCCAAGCCTCTTTGCCAGGCATGGATTAATATTCCCCACGGATGGATTAATATTTCTAGCGGGTGAGGTGATTCTTTTCGACAAAACCCAGGAAAAAACGCTTCTTGCTTGCAGGTGGATTCATCTTTTTCAAAAACAAAAAGGGGAAAAATGGGTTTGGGGAGAAAAAGCGGAAGGTCAGGCACCTCTGGGCAGGTGTGACATTTTCACAAATCCCCAAACAAACCCAAGATGACCGACTCCCTACGTGGGCCAAAGTTAAATGCAACTTCCTTCCTTCCTTCCTTCCTTCCTTCCTTCCTTCCTTCCTTCCTTCCTTCCTTCCTTCCTTCCTTCCTTTATTTTTTTTCTCTCTCACCCCCCCCTCCAACCCATCTCACAGGGCTGTTGTTGTAAGGAAAATAAGAGGAGAAAGATATGTTCGCCTTCAGTTATGAGATCTGCTGAGACCGGTGGGTGTTGAAGTCCCCTAAAATCTTGGCCGTCCCAAACTGAAGGAAAGTTGTTCTTTTTAGACATCTTTTCTCCTTTTCCTGCTTTCTGGAGGTGTGCAGTGGTCCTGCTCATTGGGGACAATGGGAATTGTAGTACTACACACCTGGTTGTGCTGCTTGGTGTACTTTACCTGTGTGAGAAGCGACACACTTCGCTGCTCTTGAGCTGAATTGCCATTGTGAAACGAGGTCACCTTCCCTGAAGCTTTTCCAGTTTAATCATCGAGTGTAACTGGAGCCGCAATAACCGGGCCCATTGGCTGGCAGGCAATTGATACCCCTTAGGATTAGGCAAGGAGCCAGTCCTCATTGATTTCACCTGAAAGGGCTAAAGTGCAGACGCCAGCTGACCTGTCGGGACAGCTGGAAGTTGGCTTGTTACCTCTGACAAGGCTTCACTGTGACCATTTCTTTTTAACTCTTGGGAAAATAGGTGTTTTAATCCTAACCTCAACCCTGCGAGGTAGACCTGCTATTCTTGTTTTTTAACCTCCTCCTAGGATTAGAATAGGCAGAATACTAAGAAATGGAACAACAGAGTTAGAAGGGACCTTGTAGGTCGTCTAGTCCAACCTCCCGTCTGAGCAGGAGACCCTGGAAAACAGAAAAACAGAGTTGGAAGGGACCTTGTAGGTCATCTAGTCCAACCCCCCACCCAAGTAGGAGACCCTACCCCATTTCTGACAGATGGCAGTCCAGTCTCTTCTTGAAAGCTTCCAGGGATGAAGCTCCCACAACCTCCGAAGGCATCTTCTGTTGCATGGGTTGATTGCTCTTACAGTCAGAAAATTTCTCATTATTTCCAGATTGAATCTCTCCTTGTTCAGTTTCCATTATTCCTTGTCTGGCCTTCAGGTACCTTGGAGAATAGATTGACTCTTTCCTCCTCCTCTCTCTGGCAGCCCCTCAAATATTGGTCCTTCTCTTCCCTAGACTAGCCAGGCCCGGTTCCTGTAATTGTTCTTCATATGCCTTAGTCTTCTGTCCCCTCATCATCCTGGTTGCTCTTCTCTGCCCTTTTTCTAGAGTCTCAACCTCTTTTTTATAATGTGGTGACCAAAACTGAATGCAGGACTCTCGGTGTGGCCTTACTATGGCTTTACACAGAGTGGGATTAGTCCCTCTCTTGATCTTGATTGTATCTTTCCATTAATGCAGTTTAGGATTAAGTGAAATGATTAAGGGAGTTTTTCGCCGTTTTGCCACCTTTCTTACTATTGTTGTTATGTGAATCACCGCAGTTAATAGTAATCCGGTTGTTAAGTGAATCTGGCTTCCCCATTGATTTTCCTTGTCAGAAGGTCGCAAAAAGGGATCGTGTGACATTGCAACCGTCATAAATACGAGTCCATTGCCAAGTGTTTGAATTTGGATGACGTGACTATAAGGATGCTCATAAGACGGATGTAAGTGTGAAAACTGGTCCAAAGTCACTTTTTCCCAGTGCTGTTGTGTCTTTGAATGGTCGCTAGATGAACTGTTGTAAGTTAAGGATATCCGTGTATATATTTTGACGTAAAACGATTAGGTGGGATCCAGAGAGACACACTGGGGATGTGATGACCCAGGGCATGGCACAACAATAACAAAGTCACAAAATTAGATAAATTCCCTTTCATATCTCCAACTTGGTCCAGTTATCCTCGGCTGGAGATCAAACTCTTTCAAAAACAGTCTACGAAGGGGAAAAATGCAGTCCGAACCCAGAGTACAGATAAAGTAGAAATAAAAAAACTAACACAAAGCACACTGAAGTAAATTAACACAACAGGCCAGGATAATAAATTTTAGACTTCCAAAAGATAACGCAGCACCCACAGTTTGGAGGACGCCAAAACCCAGATAAGCCTCGACAAAGATAATGCGCGCTTTGCTTCCGGCAAGGGAGCTGTGCGCAAACGCCCCACTTCTATCCTGTTCTCCCAGCTGCAACTAATGAAAGGGATCAGGGCCCTTTTCTCTCCTGTAAGCCATGTTGCTCCCTTCTCTGTTCCTCTCTGCGTGCCCTAGGATGAAGAGGTGGTGGGCCTTGGTCTTCCTCTGAATGCCCAGCCGGACTGTCCCCTTCCTCCGTTTCTTCCACAGCCACCGGAGCCCCACTCCCACTCCCAGTCAGTTGCTCAAGAATCTCCCCCTCAGAATCAGACTCCAACAAGGGCAGGACAGGGGGATTGTTATGAAGGCAACGTGGGATTGGCACGCCAACTCACCTGTTTGGAAATGACACTGCTATGCCGATACAGACAGGCTTTGTGTAAGATACGAGAGGTGAGAAATAAGAGCTGGAGTATTAAAAAGAATCCATTGAAAGCAAATTAGTTTTTCCCTCTCCTTAGTAGAAAAGGCACATAAACCACCATCTGTGTGTCTTTCCCCCATTCCTGGGATCAGAAGCACATTTTTTTTAATGAAGAAATTTCCCCATTTCACTGAATTACAACAGAGATGTTGAGACTCCAGTAAGAGTGCAGAGAAGAGCAACTAGGATGAGGAGGGGACTGGAGGTTCAAACATAGGATGAACGGTTGCAGGAACTGGGCTTGGCTGGTCTAGGGAAGAGAAGGACCAGGGGAGGCAAGATAGCAGTCTTCTAATATTTGAGGGGCTGCCCCAGAGAGGAGGAAGGGGTCAAGCTATTTTCCAAAGCACCCAAAGGCCAGTCAAGGAATAATGGATGGAAACTGATCAGGGAGAGGTTCAACCTGGAAATAAGGAGGAATTTTGCACCAATGGAACAGAAATTGGAAGTTCGGAAATTGTAGAAACTCTGTTAATCTATAATCTGGCCCAAAATCATCCAGCCAACTTTTCTCGGAATAGGGGAAATAAGTGTCTTCTCCGGAAAATGCCCCTCTTTGCAAGACGGATCAAAGTTTTGAGAGGAAGGAATAGAATAGAATAGAATAAGGAATAGAATAGAATAAGGAATAGAATAGAATATTGGAAGGAATAGAATAGAATATGGAATAGAATTAGAATTAGGAATAGACTAGACTAGAATAGACTAGAATAGAATAGAATAGAATAGAATAGAATAGAATAGAATAGAATAGAATAGAATAAGGAATAGGATAGGATAGGATAGGATAGGATAGGATAGGATTCTTAGTTGGCCCAGTGTGATTGGACACACAAGGAATTTGTCTTGGTGCAAATGCTCTCAGTGTACATAAGAGAAAAGAGACATTTGTCAGGAGTCGAGAATCATAAGGTAGAACATTTAATGATTGTCATAGGTTACAATAAGGAATCAAATCATACTAGGAAACATTCCATATAAATCGTAAGGATACAAGTGACAAAGTTACACTCATACAGTCCCAAGTGGGAGGGGATGGGTAATAAGGAGTGATGAGAAGATTTAACAGTAACAGTAGTGCAGACTTTGTAATAGTTGAACAGGGTTGAGGGAATTATTTGTTCAGGAAGGAGGGATCCTTTTGGCCTTTCATATTTTGGGGGAATGGGAGCTGCAAACTCTCCGAAGAGCTTGAACCTTTGGTGTTTTTCGGAACAGCGTGTCGAACCAACAGGCTTTGCAGAACGCAGCTCCATATTAAGCCAGGACATCGTGTAACTTCCTTGAGTTTGTCAGTTGATCCTGTTAGCGGTGTTAATTTCTAATACTGTATGTGAGGATATCGGGCATTGGAGCCTACCAAGGACACACTATGCCCCATATGTTGTTGAAAGTTTATTTTATTTTTCTCTTCTTTTATAAATTTAGACAGCCACCGGTCTAGATGCGTGATCCTGGGCATCTACCCGTTGAAAAGAGAATTTTTTAAAAATCAGGTTTAAAGCAACAGAGATAACACAAAATAACGTAGCAGCCAAGAATGATTATGATCGTTACTTATTATGTGAGTTAGAGGCAGAATTAAATTACAATGCTCAGGAGCATCTTGAAACAGCTACCTTTCAAATTCCAGATGTGCGTCCCTTACAGTGGTTTTGGCAAGTGCTGCTTCCCCAATTGAAGTCCTTCTGTCGGTTGAATTAAATAATGCGAAACCTGTTTCCCAGGGGAGGAATAAAAGCAAGTTTTGTTTTGCTGTAATATTGTAAGAAAAAGACAGATCTCTACACCTGATCTCCTTTTGTGATTGAAGGAAAGTGACTTTTTTTCTCCGGGATGTTTCTGGTTTCATCTATGTTTGGGTGTAGAGAGAGAGAAAGACTTAAAAAGCTAACCGAAAAAATTGACTGAAACGTTGACTGAAAAAAAATGTTGGATTTTCCTTCTGCAGAATAATAAGGGAGTCTATTTAAAGCCAAGAATTGCCGGCTTTTGATTTGAAGGCTCCTGATCTGTCAGAAAAAAAGAAAACTACGGTTTTGTGGTTTCATTCTTTTACTGAAGAGAGAGCGAAAGACATTCTCAAGGAGAGAAGCAACCTAGAACTAAGGAGAGCTGTCCTGACGGTGAGAATAACTAACTCGTGGAACAGAAGTTGGGAAGGCTCCTTCAATAGAGGTTTTTAAGAGATTGGACAGCCATTGGTCTGAAATGGTGTAGGATCTCCTGTTTGAGCAGAGGGTTGGACTAGAAGATCTCCAAGATCCCTTTCCAACTCGGTTATTATGTTGAATTCCAATGGCCAAAGGACTGGCGGGGTGTGTGTGTGTATGACTTGATAGCAGACTTTCTATATTCGAGGGGTTACCACAAAGAACCTCTTCTCCAAAGCCCCAGAAGGCAGGATAAGAAACAACGGATGGAAACTGATCCAGGAGAGAAGCAACTAGAGAGAACTCTTAAATCAATGGACCGGCTTCCCTTCAGAGGTTGTGGCTGTTCCATCACTGGAGGTTTTTAAGAAGAGATTGGATAGCCCCTTGTCTGGACTGGTATAGGCAGGGATTCCTGCTTGAGCAGGGGGTTGGACTGGATGACCTCCAAGGGCCCTTCCAGCTCTCTTCTGTTATTCCATGATATCTTGTTCCAATAAATGCAGAGTTCTGTTTTGCATTTTGGAGCGAAGCTTCCTGGCTCAATCGTGGCCGAGGACTTCCGGCACACCCAAATGAATTGCTGAGTGTTTTTGCTTCTCGACAGGCTCTCCGTTGACATGTCAGGCCTGGTCCATCTGCTGGGGAACCTGAGAACATCCGACTACCTTCGCCTGCCCTGCAGATTTCCGTGAGGGCTGGACTCGTGCTTGCCGCACGCTTGGATTGAGGCCCCCAGTATGGCCTGCCCTTGTCTGAACTTTCCCAGCGGCCTCAAGGGGATGTCTCGGAAGAAGACGCTCCTTCTCTTCCTGCTGGCCTTCAGCACTGGCACTCTGGTCCTGCGCCACAGCGCCCATTTCAGCTGGTAAGTTTCTGAGGAGGGGTCTCCAGTGAGGCTGGAATAAGGGGGCGATGGGCCCAGGCCTTTCCTCCTCAAGAAGGAGGAAAGTTGCAGGTTGAGGGAGCTAGCATCCCTGAAAGAGGATAGGGCCAACCGGTAAGCGTGGCTGGGTGGAAGTTGACCCCTTGTTTAGGAAGAAGCAGCAGGAGGAAGTGATAAGAGACAGTCTCGTTAAGATTAGATGAACAGAGTTGGAAGGGACCTTGTAGGTCATCTAGTCCAATCCCTGGCCCAAGCAGGAGACCCTACTTACACCTCAGATGAGGGCTCTGCGTCAGAGGCAGGGATGGGGCCAGGGCTTGCTGGCAGTCATCAGCTGCCTTCAGGCTCGGACAGCAGTGAGGCGGGGGAGTTTCTGGAGCCGGTTCCCAGCATGTGCATGCACAGAGTTGCCAAAAGGAAAGAACAATTACGAACTCAGGGTCAACGTGGGAGTAAAGTCACAGGTGGGCGGTCAATGGCCCCTCCCATAGGGATTAAAAGAGGAGCAAAAAGGGAGGGGGCTTTTGCAGGAAACAATTTGTTCCATCATTGTGAAGATCTGTCTGTGCATCCTCAAGACTCTATGCTAAGCCCTTCCTTGTCAGCACTGTGTTTGGAAATATTTACTGGGCAGCTTTCCAAGATAGCTAAGGTTTGAGCTTCTAATTATACCCTTGAAAGACTGTTTGCCAGGCCTTTGGCTGAATGTGAAGGTAAGAAATTCACATTTGTTTAATTGGTCAGGACAAAGAGTGTTTTTTGGGGAAGCCTAGGTCAGAATAAATGGGGCCAGATAGTTTGTGGTTTGACACTAGCTAGGCAGAATTGTGATGCCAGAGAAAAGAGGTAGGGTGTGGCAGTGAGTACCCCTGGACACTTTGTTTCTCCTTCTGGTAGGTTCCCAAAGTCTCCCCCCTTCAGCTGCGCGCCCTGGGTCTCCCTGCCTCCGAAGCACACCGCCGTGGCCTTCCTGAAGACCCACAAAACGGCCAGCACCACGGTGCAGAACCTGCTCTTCCGCTTCGCCGAGCGCCACAATGTGACAGTGGCCCTGCCCCACCATGCCTGCGACCACCAGTTTTGCTACCCCCACAACTTCTCGGCCCGCTTTGTCCACCCATACACCCTCCCGCCCCGCCTCATCGCCAGCCACCTGCGCTTCAACCGCGAGGAGCTGCGCCACCTCATGCCCAACGACACCGTCTACATCACCATCCTGCGCGAGCCGGTGGCCATGTTTGAATCCCTGTTCAGCTACTACAATCAGTACTGCCCGGCATTCCGGCGAGTACCCAATGGATCCATGGAGACCTTCCTGGACAACCCATCCCAGTACTATCGGTCCCATGAGAAGTATGCCATGTACGCGCACAACACCTTGGTATACGACCTGGGGGGAGACCCGGAGCACAGCCCCGAGGACTCTGCCTACCTCCCCAAGTTTATCCGTCAAATAGAAGGGATTTTCTCCCTGGTGATGTTGGCCGAGTATTTTGATGAATCCTTGGTCCTTCTCCGCCATCTTCTGGCCTGGGACCTGGAGGACATTCTCTACGTCAAGTTGAACATGCGCAGCTTGGAGTCCAAGCTCAACATCACCTCAGCCCGCGTAGCTGCCCAGATCCGCGCCTGGAATGCCCTGGACGCCGGACTTTACGACCACTTCAACGCCACCTTCTGGAGGAAGCTGAGCAAGATGGACCAT
Organism: Emydocephalus ijimae; assembly: GCA_004319985.1. Taxonomy (NCBI): domain Eukaryota; kingdom Metazoa; phylum Chordata; class Lepidosauria; order Squamata; family Elapidae; genus Emydocephalus; species Emydocephalus ijimae. The sequence continues at coordinate 43,345 of BHEV01072667.1, read as the reverse complement.
GGTTGTCTCCAGAAAGAGGTCCGGGCCCTTCACCAGGCCTGCGAGCGCCTGGCACGCCATTGCTTTCGCGGCCAGCCCCAGCTGCGCCCAGCCATGCAGATTAAGAACAAGGACCTCCGGCCGTGGCAGCCCAGTGCCAAGGTGGACATCGTCGGCTACGACCTGCCGGGATCGGGGCCTCGCTCGGACGAGCAGTGTCTCAAACTGGTCATGCCTGAGGTGCAGTATTCCCGCTACTTGCTACGGAAGCAGAGCCTCAAAAACCGCCGCTGGGCCATCCCCCATCGGCCTCTCTCGCCCCGAGGACTCCTACCACCACCTCCGCACCCGGCCTTCAAAGCTTCCTGAGGAGGAGGATGGGCGGTGGCGGGGGGAGTCTTCAGGAGGCCACTGGGTTAAAAAGCTGTGCAGGGCGGACGGCTGTTGGAGTTCTCTTGTCAATCAAGCTGTGATTCTTTTTTGTTCTTTTTTCCCTTCTGGGTCTCTAGGCCTTTTTTTTGACCCAGTTTTATCCACTTAAGAACTCAGGACTGAAGCATCTAGGTGAGCGGGACTCTCCTTTTAGATGCCCCAAAGGAGCTGGATATAAATCGTGGCCCATTTTCAGCAGTCAGGACTTGGAAACGATGAATGGGTTCTGCGGATGGGCTTGCTTCTTTTCTTCCTTCCTGCTTTCCTTCTTCTTTTTTCTCCTCCCTCCCTTCCCTCCCTTTCTTCCTTTTCTCCTTCCTTCCCTTCCTTTCCTCCCTTTCTTCCCTTTTTCATTTTCATTTCTTTCCCTTCCCTCCCTCTTCCTTCCCTTCCCTTCCTTTCTTTTCCTCCTTTTTTCCTCTTCCTCTCTTCTCCTTTCCTTCCTCTTGTTGTCCTCTTTTTCTACTTCCTCCCTCCCTCCCTTCCTTTTTCTCCTTCTTTCCTTCATTCCCTCTCTTTTTCCTTTTCTCTTCCCTTCCTTTCCTTCTCTTCCCTTCCTTTCTTCCCTTCCCTTCCCCTTTTCTTCCCTTTTTCATTTTCATTTCTTTCCCTATTTCTTCCTTCCCTTCCCTTCCCTTCCTTTCTTTTTCTCCCTTTTTTCCTTTTCCTCTACTCTCCTTTCCTTCCTCTTGTTTCTTTCCATGAACCAGAACAAATTTGGGGCAGTTTCCTGTCAGGGAATATTCGGGGCTGGTCTTCCCAACCTCCGCTTCTTCCAGCCTTCCCATATTTTTTCAGTGCACTGTTTTTGTCTTTCCTTCCTTTCCTATGAACATCTGATTATTATAATTTTTTGAGGGGTGATAGATGAAGGAGAAATATCTTCTATTCTGCTGCTATGGTGTTCTGCTTTTTCCTCTTTTAAAATAAATTTGCTTCTAATTTTAGGTAATGATAATTAAACAGGTCATTCTCCTGTTTAGCCTTGCCACGTGGCAGGCACTGCTCTATTTATTTTATTTATAGATTTATTGCACATTTGTCCCACTTTCCTCCAAAGACCTGAGGTATCTGCATAGACATACACCTTCCGCTTCATCCTCACAACAACCCGGTGAGGTAGGCTGGACCAGAACCAAAGTTGTGCTGGGATTTGAATGTGCATTCTGCCCACTTTTTCCCTTCCTAGCTCAATGCTTTTAATCTTTTAAGTAGCACTAAACGGCTTTCCTAGTGAAAGGTGAGGGGAAAAAAACCCACAACTTTTTAAAATGGGAAATGAAGGTTGTATAAATGAAGGTTGTAACGTGTGCCATGCCCATTTTGGTGTGTTTTTTAAACTGTTTTTTAAAAGGTTTTAAGCAGGATGTCCAAAAAACACAATATTCCTCTATTCCAGTATAATTCAGCCTGTCCTTTATAGAAGAAGAACAATGGATTGTTAACGGTTGAAATGGTCTGTTTGGAAGAATCTTTATTTTTTATTTTTTGCCTATAGTTATAACAGTTCTACAACAAACTATAGTTATAACAGTTCGTTTAGTGACCAAAGTTACGACAGCACTGAAAAAAAAGGGACTTTTTCACAGTTACAATTTTTCCAATAATCACGTGGTCCAAATTCAGACGCTCGGCAACTGCTTCATATTTATGACGGTTGCAGCGTCCCCGCGGGTGGGGTGGGTTCCACGTGATTCCTTTTTGCAACCTTCTGACAAGCAAAGCCAATGGGGGAAACCAGGTTTCACTTAACAACCATGTGGCTAACTTATTCAACTGCAGTGATTCCACTTGACAGCTGAGGCAAGAAAGGTATTAAAACGGGGGTAAAAATCACTTAACAACCATCTCATTTAGCAACCAAAATGTTGGGCCCAATTGTGGTCCTAAGTCGAGGATGGGACTGTATTTTTTTTTTTTGCATTACAGCAGTTCTCAAAGTGTGATCTGGGAGCCCCTGAGACATTTTTAGGGGCTCCGTGAAATCAAATATTTTTAAATTTCTCAGTTTTACATTTCCGATCGAGGGATATATTCTTAACTATCTATAGATATAACCAGCACGGTCATTTTTAAGAATGCAAAGGGATCCAGAGAAACACTGCTAAATTATATAAAGGTAGTCCATGACTTAACAATTGTTCATTTAGCAACAGTTCAAAGTTACAACCGGACAGAAAAGAAGCAACTTGCAACCGGTTCTCACGCTTACGATCGTTGCAACATCCCCATGTGGTTAAAATTCAGGCGCTTGGCCGGCTTTTGACAAGCATATTCAATGGGGGGGGGGGGAAGCAAGGTTCGCTTAATGACCGCATGGTTCACTTAACAGCAGTGATTCACTTAACAACAGCAGCAAAAGGATCATAAAAATTGGATGCGGCTCTCTTAACTGCTTTGCTTAAGCAATGAAAATTCTAGACCAATTGTGGCCATAGTCGAGGAGTACCTGTATGTGAGAACCATACTCTGACCCATAGCTTCTACCTGGGCTCCTCTCCTGAATTTCTCACCTTCTGTCCTTCCATTTGGGTTGACCCTGTCCCTTATTGTGATGACCCAAAGGGGCATGGCATAAAGGCAACACTGTTAAATAAACAAGAAGAGTCCCCTTAATTATCTCCAACTTTGCCCCCACTGTCCAGATTATCTTCTGCTGGAGAGAAACTCTCTCACTAACAGCCTTTAAATGGAGAAAATTCAGTCTAAAAACAAAGTACATACAAACTGTAACTAAAAATCCACACAAACCACGCTGCAGTAATTAACTGGACAGGGCAGGAGAAAGAATTGCAGACTTGAAACCACAGCAAAACACACAGTTGGAAAGACGCCAGGAACACAGATAAGCCTCTACGATAGCAGATAATTCACGATTTGCTTCCAACAGTTTCCTGTGTGCAACTTCCATTTTTAAACACTGTGTTCCCAGCTGCAGCTAATGAAGGGAATCAGGGCCCTTTCCTACCCCATGAGCCATGCAACTCACGTTGCTCCCTTCTCCATTCCTCCCTGTGTGCCCTTGGATGAAGAGGGGGTGGGCCTGGGTCTTCCTCTGAACTCCCTCACTCTACCTCTCCCCTGCTCTGCCCAGCTGGACTTTGCCCTCCCCCAGTTTCTTCCAACGGAGCCACACTCCCACTCCATGTCAGCTGTTCAGCCTCCCTCTCTGAATCAGATACCAACTCGGGCATAATACTTATGTCTCTTCTGTCCTGCTAACTAATCTTCCAGGCCTCATAGACAGTACTCTACTGTTACGGAGTCATGAATCAAATGGGCATAGTGAGACTTTTAAGTTTTAATGAGAAATACAAATCAGGCTGTAAGGAACAGATCGTTCAGAGGATCTTGGTCCAACAATGTTTAATTGCTGTCCTCTTTTTTATCAAGGGCATTTTAGGTGACCTGTGATGAGAAATGCTAGAACAGAAAAAAGACAGTCTTGCAAATGATCTTGTTTGCTCGCCTCCTCCCCCCACTCCCCCACCCCGAGAAAAATAAATCCAGAGCTTGTTCTTCCTGGCCTCATCTGTGTTCAATTCCTCCAGCCTCTTTAGTTTGTAAAACCAGTTGGGTTGGCCCAGTTACAGAAGTGTAAGTCCGGGGAAGGAACAAGCAGTTTTATAAGGCAATTCTGTCAGCCTAAGTGTTGGCTTGAAGAGAACAGATGTAAGCCAAAGGCTTGGGAAGAGAATTAGCCAGAGGTCCCCAACACGTCTGGGGAGAGAGATGATGATTTATTGTGATTGACGGGTCAGTCTTTGTGCAGGCTGCACTGAGTCTTTTTGGGGAGCGCAGACATGGCATATGTTGCAAAGGTTGAAGGCTGCTCCAGCCATCACTGGCTGCAATAAATCATATTGGCTGCATTTCATTTCAATGAGGTTGCATTTAGTTGCTTCGTCTCCAGCCATTTTTCAAAGGGTGTTTTGGTACCCATGATCTGGGTGTGCCATATAAGCCAGTCGGCCCTTCAGAAGCACCAGGATGGCCATTTTTGGAAGCAAAAGGAGAGGAAGTTAGCTAGAACTAATGTACTGAATGTCTTCGTCCAGTTCTAAAAAGTTGGACTTTTTGGTGCAGTTGCCAACCTCGGCCAAAAGAGGGTGGTGCTTTACTTTGCTCTCTTCTCTTTTTCTCAGTTCAAAGCTTCTCAAAAAGAACTGTGAAAAGTACTGACCCCTAGTGGGTTACGTTGGGAATCGCAGCTGAAAAGCCAACAAAGGAATACAGGTAGTCCTTGACGTACAACAGTTTGTTTAGTGACCGTTCACAGTTACAACGGCACTGGAAGAAGCAACTTATAACCGATTTTTTAACAAAAACATGCAGGATCCCCATGATCACATGATCAAATTTCAGACACTTAGCATACTGGTTCATATTCATAACCGTGGCTGTGTCCCAAAATCAAGTGATTTTTCCCCTTTTGCGACCTTCTGACAAGCAAAGTCAATGGGGAAGCCAGATTCACTTAACAATCGGGTTACTAACTTATCAACTGCAGCAATTCACTTAACTGTGGCAAGAAAGGTCGTAAAATGGGGCAAAACTCACTTAACAAATGTCTCACTTAACAGCAAAAATGTTGGGCTTAATTGCGGTCATAGGTTAAGAACTACTTTTACTGGACAAAATAGAGGAGAGCAATTGAAGCCTCCTGACGGATGATCCAGTTACTGAGTAGCCTTTTATCGACTGACTTTTGAGTTATTTCTAGTGGAATGAATGATGAGATGTGGCATGAATGCATTTTTACTTCCTGACTCCTTTAACAAGAGATGGTGAGGATCAAAATAAATCTTATTAAAGCATGCCTTTGGATCTTTTTCCCAAAAAAATAGATTTCAGATTTGTTCCCTTCCTTTTTAAAAAGAACTTTAAAACTGTTTCTCCAATGATATGCTGCAGATGTGTTGCTGTTTCCAGGATTTCATGCCTAAGCATCCAATTCCATTGTTTTTCATTCAGGATCTGGCAATCATCTATTTATAAAACATTTGAAAATAAAAGTGATATTCTTGGGATTTTCTTGGCTAAATACCAATATACGCCAGAAGCAATGAGTCCTTTTCATTCAAAGACTGTTGAACAAGTAGTATTTTACACTGGTGTATTTGGTAGACCAGACTGTACATTTAATACATTTCCTTTTAGAATAGAATAAAATATTCTTGATTGGTCAAGTGTGATAGGACACACAAGGAATTTCTCTCCGGTGCATAAACTCTGTGTACATACAAACAACAGAGTAATAAATCATAAGATACAATCATAAATCATAAAATACAAGCATCAGGGTGATAAATTATGAGATACCAATTGTAGAAAGTAAAAGGAAAGATGAGAAGGATAATAGTAATACAGCCCTATTGCACGGGTAAATATCTTTAGACATAAGATAGTGCAGTGGGAATTAGGTGTTCAGCAGAGTGATGGCAAGAGGGAAAAAATCGTCCCTGTGTCTCGTTTTTTACGTCCACCATTAATCTGTCGATTCCATTAAGTGTCCAAGAACAGAATAGAATAGAATAGAATTCTTTATTGGCCAAGTGTGACTGAGCACACAAGGAATTTGTCTTGGTGCAAATACTCTCAGTATACATAAAAGAAAAGAGACATTCGTCAAGAATCAAGAGTCATCAGGTATAACACTTAATAATGCTAACAGGGTAAAAGGTAAATAGAATATAGTCATAGGGTACAATAAGCAATCAAATTGTACTAGGAAACAATATAAATAATAAGGATACAAGTGACAAAGTTACAGTCCTACAGTCACAAGATGGAGGGGATGGGTGATAAGGAATGATGAGAAGATTCATAGTAATAGTAGTGCAGACTTTGTAAATAGTTGGACAGTGTTGATGATTTTTATCTTGCAAAGAAGCTCCAATTATCCACTGTGGACCTTAAGAATCTCTTATTTTGTCTTTCTGTTTTTATATAATTAGAAACTCTCGCTTACTGCTCCTCTTGATAACACTTATAACTCTTGCAGTGTGGCTTGTATTCCGATTCCCCCCATCACTATTTTGAGACTAGCATATAACTGCCCTGCAGTGTAGTCCTCTTGTCATTCTACCCCTTCCCTGGGCCAGCGTTTAATTCATTTATTTGTCCTATTTCAGTACAGGTAGTCCTTGACGTAGAAGAATTCATTTCATTTCCTCAATGTAGAATAATTCATTTAGTGATCATTCAGAGTTAGAGAAGTGAATGGTGACTTTCAATCAGATGCTTGGCCACAACTCATATTTATGACGGTCGCATTGTCTCAAGGTCACACGATCCCCTTTTGCAAACCTTCTGACAAGTAAAGTCAATGGGGAAGCCAGATGCACAACAAGTATGTGACAAACAACTACAGTGATTCACATAACAACCATGTGACAAGCTTAAGTGATTTGCTTAGCAACCCTGTTGTTAGCTTAACACCTAGTAATTCACTTAACAACCATGTTACTAGTTTAGCAGCCACAGTGATTCCGAGGCAATAATGGGGTAAAACTCACTTAGCAATGTATTGCTTAGCAGCAGAAACTTTGGGCTCCATTGTGGTCCTAAGTCCACTGACTACCCAGACTGCCCATCTCCCTCAATGAGGGACTCTGTTGCGGTGGGGGCTACACCAAGAAAGGCTGACTACAGCCCTGCAAGTTAGTCCTCTGATGCTTGGTAAGGAAAGGACGGGGCTGAGGACCATTTTGGAGGCCCAGCCGCAACTCTTCTATTCGAAAAAATAAATTGTATAGAATGTGAAGGATGTGTTTTTCTGTTTTATTTTGATAGTTATGACGTATGCTTAGGATGGCATTTAATTTCGTTGTACGAGGTGCAATGACAATAAAGTAAACTAAAAAAAAATCCCTCAGGCGTTGCGACCACCCGCCATTTCGAGTCCCCCCCTGCTTCAGCAAAACTTCCAGGCCTCACTTGAGGTACCCCCACCACAAACGGCAAAGCGGGAGCCGTATTTTTTCCCCAAAAAATATGGAAAAAGCACCAGGGGAAAGATTTAAGCGCAGAAAGAGTTCATTGTCTCTTTGCTGAGGCGAGGAGAGCGCCATCTTTACTCTTCCCCTCCACAGCAAACAGAAACCGCGGGATTCTCCCGTTGCCATGGGAACGGGCGCCGACGAAACCCTCCCGACGCGCTTCGGTGACGTCACTGAGCTGCAGAGTTGCTAGGAGAATGGGCGCCATTTAATGCCGGGGCAAAAAGCGAAGGCTTCCCGGCATGCAAAGCGCCCGGTTGACCTCGCTGACTCCAAGATGGCGGCGCCCAGCTAGGGTTTCCTTGAGGGAATCCGGGGTAGGCGATTCAGCAGGGAAGAGCGCGACTGAGAGACAGTGGGCGGCGAAAGACGGAGAGTCGAGGCTTAGGAAGGGAGGCCCGGGAGGGAGAAAGGGGTTTGGATTAGGTGGGATTCTTCTTCTCCGGGTTTTTCCGGATCGAAGAAATGACTCCTCCGATTCCTGCTATTGGATTATGGGGTGAGGATGGGAATTGAGTTGGTTGCAGGAGAGAAAGGGTGATGATTAAAGATACTTCTCACGTGCATACTTTAATTGAATGGATGGACTTCAACTCCCAGAATCCCCCATACCAGCTGTAATATACCATATACATATACAAATAATATAATTAATCCACTGATTAGGTTTGCACAGTTGCAGTTTACACAGCTTACAGTTAGCCTCGTTTGATTTGCACAGTCAAACCCAGTTAACTAATCAAATTTAGTGTGCTTTCGGCATACAATCCACTGGGTATTGAGCTACAAACCACCTAACATGCTAGTTAATTGTGCTGAAGGTGCCCTCCGAGGGGTGTTGGGTGATAATCCTCCTAATTTCTGGCTGGAAATGTTGGGCATTGTGATGTTACTGGAAGAAATTAGGTTGGGGAGTGTTAGATATTGAAAAGTGGTAGTATTGCAAATGAGGCTGCATGCATGTATTCTGTGGCTGAAGAGGGACTTTTTGTTATAAACACCAACTCTGTTTTCCCCTGTTGCAGGGCTGCAATTTGGCATCAGTTTGTGCTACCTGCACCATAAAATTGGAGGTGTTGAAAAGGAAAAACCTGACATCATCTACCTGTAAAGCAAGTATTCTAACAGTTTCCTGGCTGTGCTTTCAGACCTTTCTCGGCATCTATTTGGATCCCTCTCCCTGTGAAACTGAATTTTTCTCCCTGTGGTCTCCATCTCAAACAGTTTGTATCACATTTGCTCTGTTCTCCTTGTGTAGGATCAGTGTTTCTCAACCGTGGCAACTTTTAGAAATGTGGACTTCAACTCCCAGAATGTTCAATTCTAGGAGTTGGGCTGGCTGGGGAATTCTGGGAGTTGAAGACTACACATCTTAACTTCAGGTTCCAAAGCAATTGGTAATAACTGTTCTGAGATTCCAGTCCTCTCAATTCCCTTTCTCAATCGCTTTAATCTAGGTCTGTGCAGAACCAAAACCATCATGTCAAAGCTTAGCCAAGCTGGCAAAACAGCACTGAAGATAACTGGTGGAGGTGTGATCCGGTCAATCATCAAAGCTGGACAGGCTATTCCAGGTCCACCTCTAGGACCTGTTCTTGGACAGGTAAACCATAGGATAAAGACAGGGTAGCAAAGTTAGGTTAATTTTTATAAAGACAGCATCTTAGACCGGGAGTGAGGAACGATAGTTCCTTTATGACTTATGAACTTCAACTCCCAGAATTTCTGAGCCAGCCATGCTGTTATGGACTTCAACTCCAGGCTCCACTCCATGCTGGATCTGGAATTCTGAGAATTGAACTGCACAACTCATAAAGGGTCCAACGGTCCTCATGCCAGACTAGACCAACAAAGCAGAAGAACTGGCCACAGACTGGAATGTAAACTAAGTTCTTTTGTTGTTTTTCTCCTCCAAGCTGAGCCAAGATTAGCCATGCATTAATGAAAGAATTTGCAAATGGGGCTCATGTAACGCACTAAATATTTTTTTCAGAAAAGCACATACTGCTGTGTTTTGTGTCAGACATAACACATCAGGAAGCAAGGAGTTCAAATTACTACAGGTTTATTGCAAGTTAATACTCTCTACAAGAATCTGAATTACTAACTGTCAAAAGAGTAGATAAGAGAAGGTGGGGAATGGGAAGATTGATATTTCTTGAAGACAGCTGGTCATTTGCATTCTTTTAGAGAGTCCTTGAGGCCATTTGGAGGTTTATCTGAGGCCTTAGGCTCATCTGAGTAGTGCAAATGGGTGTAGAAGCTTCTTGGAGCTGCTGAAAGGACTGTATTGTAGACAGGAGATAGATGATGTTGCATCTCCCCGCCCCCACTGTTGAGAGGGGGATGTTCATTTTGGGTATGGATGGCTTCTTTGACCCCTCTTTCAAACCAGCAGTCCTCTCTGTCTCACCTGTAGCCACAAGGTGAGAGTCCAAATTTCCAAAGGAAAATACACAGACAGGAACAGGAATGACAGAGTTAACTTCCTTTGGCTGAATCCGTCTTTGGCAGTTTTCCCAGAAGCTGCCGGCCAAGTCTGATAATGAGCAGAACCATAAATTAGAGGCGAACACCACACAGAATAATTTGTCTGAACTATTAACTCAAATAAACAAGTTGACCCAAATAGGAATTCAGAGCTAACACGCCTCCTTATATTCCCTGAGGGGCGTGTCAGTCTCTTTTCTCAGTCCCTGATTTGACCTTTCCTTTTACGTTGTATTTTACGTTTCTGCCTGCGTCTTTGCCTTGCATCAGACCAGCATTTCTCGACTTGGTCTTCAGCCAATTACTCTGGCACACTCTCCTGATTATCTGCCGACACCTGAGGCACAATCAGGGAGGAAGATTCTGGGGAGGAAGACGACTCCGAAACTTCCAGCAAAGCAGGCTCAAATCTTAGAGCCAAGTCCTCCTCTTCCTCCTGACTCCCGTCTGTGTCACTCAACAAAGCAGGCTCAAACCTTAATGCCAGATCTTCCTCATCACTCGAGCCTATGTCTTCTGACAGAGCCGGTTCAAACCTCCGAGTCACAACACCTCTCTGTCCAAAATGAGGATTTTGCTGTCTTTAAAAGAGTGGCCTTTGTCTTTTAAATGCAGGTGGACTGCTGAATCTTGTCCTGATGGGTTTGTTCTCCTATGTTCTCCTATGGCCTGAACAACTAAAAATGCAAATGACCAGCTCTCTCTGCAAGGAGTATAAATCCTTCCAATCCCCATCCCCACCACCAGTTCCAAAAACCCCTGGATTAGCACAAAGAGACGATTTCTGGGAAAACAGTTAGGAACCTGGATTGAGGTTTTTAAATGGCTAAATTAGCATCTCTCTCTTTCTCTCTTCCCATAAAAAGTACGGCATTCCCATCGGACAATTCTGTAAGGATTTCAATGAGCGGACCAAGGACTTCATACCAGGCATCCCACTACCCACCCAAATCAACGTAAAGGTGAAATGAGATGTTCCTTTCTTAATTTCAAAGAGTTTTGCGAGCAGGATGGGCTGGGATGGAACTTCCAGGATTCCTGAGCAATATACCAAAACACCCCCACCCCCGCCCTCCAGGGCAAAAGCCTGGAACTGCCCCACAGACCATCTATTCTTTCAAACATTTTGACATAGTACATTTGAATTCCAGGCTCCAGCCTGGCTCCAGCTTCTTTTAAAACAGCGTTTTCCAATCGTAGAGTCTTTAAGATAAGCTGGCTGGGGAATTCTGGGAGTTGAAGTCAACGTATCTTAAAATTGCCAAGGTTGGGAAGTGTTGTTTTAAAGGATTGCAAGCAACAAGCTTTAGATTCCTCGGAAGGGTGGAAGCCGAAGTTAACTTTCAGTTCGATCCTGACCAGCTCAAGGTTGACTCAGACTTCCGTCCTTGCGAGGTCAGTAAAATTAGGATCCAGATTATTGGGTGCAATAGGTTGACTCTGTAAACTGCTTAGAGAGGACTGTAAAGCACTGTGAAGTAGTATATAAGTCTAAGTGCTAGTGCTATTCCTCCATTTCTTTGTTTTCAATTGAGCACCTTAAAGCACATATACTGTATAAGCAAGTGCCAGCAAGAACATTGAAAAAAGAATAAAAGAATCTTACACTGATAAATCAAGGATTTATAGGTACAGGCAATAGTTTTCTGAAACATAAACTTTGAGACATGTGGACTTCCAATTCCCAGAATTCCCCAGCCAGCCAAATTTGGAGAATCCTGATATGGAATAATAAAGAACTATAAATTACAACTGAAGTTATATAAAGTGATAGGTCCATAGCAAAGAACAGTTTGTGCTTTAATTTCTGTTCTGACCAAACGCTTTGACTATATATGGGCAGGAAAAAATCTGCCACAAAGGACAAAAGAATAAAAATAGATCCCCAACATTGTACTAAAGAGAACACAGCAGAAACATAATTTTAATAGTGTATTGAAATGCCTAATATGCTACATCTCTCAATATATACTTTTTATATAACTCTAGCATTCTGTATTTATTTGAGTGGTGCAGAGCCCTAGAAGGGGAGCTGTTGCCTCACAATCAGGAGGCTGTGAGTTTGATCCTAGATAGTGGCAGATATTTCTCTCTCTGGGCACGATGAAAAAATATATCTGCTGAATATGAATATAGCTCCACATTGGTGATAGGAAAGACATCCGGCCAGTAAAAACTCATCTGCATTCAGTTGCCCAGACCTCACCCCGCAAGGGATTATGGGGTTGGTTAAAAGACAATGATGATGTTCTGTATTTATTTCTCCTGTTTTCTTTTTCTTTTCCATAGTCTGACAGGTCTTATGAACTTCAGATACACAAACCAACAGCCAGCTACTTTTTACTTTCAGCAGCTGGTATAGAAAAGGGAGCAACATCACCTGGTAAGAAGAATCGAGAGAGGAAAAACTAGGCGACTTGGAGGGAGGAAGCTGGAGGGTGAAGAAGGAACAAAACAGGTGTTAGCATTGGGTGTGGCCCAGTTGCCAAGTACAAGTAGCTCCTTGACTTACGAACACAATTGAGCCCAAAACGTCTGTTGTTAAGGGAGACAGTTTTTTCCCATGTTAGACCCTTCCTCCTCCAAGTTCAGCCACCAGGCTGTGGGTTGGGACGGCTTTGAGCTTGGAAGAGCCGTGGTGGTACAGTAGCTAGAATGCAGTATTGCAGGCTAATCTTGCCAACTGCCAGCACTTCAATCCTGACCAGCTCAAGGTGGACTCAGCCTTCCGTCCTTCCGAGATCGGTAAAATGAGGACCCAGATTGTTGGGGGGCAAGAGGCTGACTCTGTAAACCACTTAGAGAGGGCTGAAAATCACGATAAAGCTGTATATAAGTCTAAGTGCTATTGCTGTTTACAATCATCTCCATCCCTGGTAGGACATGACATAGCCGGGATGGTGACCCTGAAGCACTTGTATGAGATAGCACTGGTGAAATCCCAGGACTCCTCGTTTGTGATCCGCGACTGGCCACTGGAAACGGTCATCAGGTCCCTGATTGGAACAGCCCGATCGATTGGCATCAAAGTAGTGAAAGAGTAAGTATCAAGAAGGACAGGCACAGGTGCGGGCAGGGAGAAGCTGGAGGGACCTGGTTGGGACCAAGAAAGAGGAGGTAGTCCTCGAATTACGACCACAAGTGAGCTCCAAATTTCTACTGCTGAGCGAGACAACTGCCAACTGAGTTTTGCCCCATTTTGCAACCTTTCTTGTCACCATTTGTTAAGTGGATCACCGCTGTTGTTAAATGAATAACAGTCATTAAGTGAATCTGGCTTCCCCCTTGACTTTCTTGGTCAGAAGGTCGCAAAAGTAGATCACATGACCCCCTGCGACCGCCGTATCTATGAGTCAGTTGTCAAGCACCTGAAGTTTGATCACATGGCCGTGGGGAATGCTGCAGTGGTCGTAAGTGTGAAAAATGATCGTATGTCACTTTTTTTCAGTGCCGTCGTAGCTTTGGATGGTCACTAAATGAACTGTTGTAAGTTGAGGACTACCTGTGCCTAGGACCGCTTCTTAGGGACCTTGCTGAGAAAACGAAGGGGAAAAGCGATAGGACAGCGTTCCGAGGTGCTTTCGGGAGCTGAAACATGGGTGTCAGTCATCCTGTTGCCATGCACAGCAAAAGAAATTTTTATTATCAAGAGTAAAACTTTACCGATAAATCCATCCAGGCACTGAAGAAGCCAGTTGTGAGATTTTGGCGGGGAAGTGTAGTGTAATCAAACCCGTTTTTTTCTTCCCCAGGCCGCCCTGCGCCCACCGCCCATGAATCCAGGTTAAGCATTTTGTTTTGGGAAACGGTCTGCCCCTTTTGAAAGTCTTCAGACTTTCTGACCTTGGGCTCGTGAGATTTTCTCAGGCTGCAGGAGGTTCACACAGATTCCTTTTCTCCCTCCTGCTTCCTACACGTTCCACTCATAGCCCTCCCCACTCCTTGTCAAGCTGCGAGCAGAAAGTGGTGCTTTGCGAGTCAACCTTAGCTACAGATAACAGATTAACATAGTTGGAAGGGATCTTGTAGGTTATCTAGTCCAACCCCGCTTCCTCGCCCAAGCAGATCCTACACCATTTCTGACCGATGGCAGTCCAGTCTCTTCTTGAAAGCTTCCAGGGATGAAGCTCCCACAACTTAGAAGGCAACTTCTGTTCCATTGGTTGATTGTTCCCAGTCAGAAAATTTCTCTTTATTTCCAGGTTGAATCTCTCCTTGATCAGTTTCAATAATATCAGTGGATATTATTCCTTGTCTGGCCTTCGGGAGCTTTAGAAAACAGCTTGACCCCTTCCGCCTCTCTGGGGCAGCCCCTCAAATATTGGAAGACTGCTCTCATGTCTTCCCTGGTCCTTCTCTTCCCTAGACTAGCCAGTCCCAGTTCCTGCAACCATTCTTCAAATGTTTTTGTCTCCCGTCCCCTAATCATCCTGGTTGCTCTTCTCCGCACTTTTTCTAGAAGTCTCAACATCTTTTTTTTATAATGTGGTGACCAAAACTGGATGCAGTACTCTAGGTGTAGCCTTACTCAGGCTTTTGAGTGGTATTAGTACCTCTCTTGATCTTGATTGTATCCCTCTGTTAATGCAACTTAGGATTGCGTTGGCTTTTTTGCCTGTCACTACACACTGCTGGCTCCTATCATACACCCACCTTGACAGCGGGTGTCTGTGTGTTTGCGACGAGCGGACAGTTGCAAACCTTCTCTCTTCTCTCTTCCGGTTAGGTTAAACGCCGAAGAATATGGAGTCTTTCTGAAAGAGCGTGAAGAGAGGTTGGCTGCCGAGGCAGAAGCCAGGGCAGCTGAACGGGTAGCGAAGAAGAAAGAGATCGTCACAGCAGCTACATCAACCTAAAGAGGTAGAACGCTGGGGAAGGTGATGTTTTAAGCAGGGGTTACGCCCATCCCCTCATTTCATGGGAGCTGAAGTTTGCACAAAATCCTGCAGTCTGAAGAAGGAAGAACTCCTCCATGTCAGGAGACTCGGAGGTGCCAAACCTGGGTTGCTTGTGTCATTTATTATCGGCAAGACTCTTAAACGAATGAGGGCAAACCACAGTCTTTCCCATGTGCGGCCCAAGTCGGTTGCATCTGGGTTGGTCGTTCAGATTCCCGGCTTCTGCCTTTCTTTTCTTTTTTTTTTTCTTTTTCTCCCCCTATTTTTATTTTATTCAAAAATAAAAAGCTAAAATACAAAAACCCATTGGGGAGAGTAAGAATTTTCCCATGCCGCAAGCCACTTTTGTATGAAAGAATCGAGGTTGTTGCGATAATTTCCCCGTTATGATCCTGTCGCATTTCTCTCTTCCTTCCCTCCCCAGCAAATATTTTTCTCGCCCTGAAAAATACTTTCAGCGTACCTCAAAAACAAAACCTTACAAAACTCTCTTTTACAGGATTAAGACGTTTTACACTAAGCTGTGTCTTCAGCATCCACCAGAGGTCCCACTAAGGACGTTGACCTGATGACAATTTACTGAAGTCATTCAGGTTTTTTTAAAAATATATCTATATATATAAAAGTGAAATACCACTCACACATCATCACAAATATCTCCAGAACCGTAAAGCCTACAAACTTGAAATTTGGCCTGTATGTTCCTCTTAGCTTCTAGGTGCTCACTACGAAAGGATTTTTCAAAATGACCATCAGGAGTATTAGTAATTCCTATATTATTATTATTAACACGCTCTGATGCTAAGGAGTTCTAGTCCCCCTCCCCACCTAAAAAGAAATCTGCTCCAAATGCAAAACACAAGCAGAGGAGAAGAGTTGCAGTTTCAGTTTCACAGCACCAAGCAGCTTTAGTACAGAACGGTTGAGCTAAGCCACGCTCAAGCTCCTTGCTGTCTCCTTGCTCACACAGCAAATACTGTTTCAGTTTCCAAACAGCCCTCATCCCTCACATACTGACTGGACGCTAGCCAGATGAATACCGATGGATGCTGGTAGGCAGAGGCAGAATTTTCCTTTATTTTCCTCCCAAAAATCTAAGCCCAACCACATAGTTTTGTAGCGAACCACGGGTATCGAGCTAGTCTATATATATATAAAACATCACAGTCTGATTGCAGTTTATGAACCCTCTTGGGAGAAATGGGCGCAATTAGGCACAGTTTGGGAATGAGGAAGAGAATTATTGTGGTTTATCGGTAAGGTGCAACTGTGTCATAGCTACTTGTTGTCATTGTTGCTGCTCCTTCATGTTCTCCCTACTGACTGTCCAAAAACTAATCCATATATTTTCTCAGTGACATTTTTTTACAAGTACTTAATTTTACTTATTTATTTCGTCGGTCGTATCGCAATGTAACGGCACTAGATGGCAAACTAGGCTTAAAACTAACGGAAACACAGTATAAATAACCATAATTTAAAAATTGTGAGCAGGATCTATAAAATTTTCCCTGGCCTGAAATCAAGCAATTCAACCAATATCTCACTTCACCTCTGTGCTGCCCCGCTCTCTCTTTCTCTCTCTCTCTCTCTCTCTCTCTCACACACACACACACACACATATACACCCCCCTTAACTGTGGTTTATGAGTTTATTAATATTCCCCCACAATTCCCTTTACCAAAACTCAGAATGATCCCAATTAAATCAAGCCACCAGCAGGCCAAGTTCGAAAACTAAAGACACAAGTACAGATGAGGAGAGAAACCTGGCTTGAAAACAGTAACTGTGAGAGAGGAAGTCCTAGTGGACTTAAACACGATCCAGAAATAAAAAAACCCTCCATTCACCCAACTGAATTGCTGCAGTTAAGTCGGTGACACGGTTGTTAAGCGGATCCTTTGACTTTGCTCAGTGAATCCATTGACAAAAATCACAAGACCTGGGACGCCGCAACCGTCACAAATACATATCAAGCACCTGCATTTTGGTCGCGTGATCAATTTGATACAGCAACGGATGTAAGTGTGACTGCCCATTGCAAGTCACTTTTTCCAAGTGCCGTTAGGACCTCGAGCAGTCACTAAACAAAGGGTCGTAAGGTGAGGACTCTATGTATATTGGCTGGCTTCCCCCCCCCCCCCAGCAGAATTTAACCCTAACCCTTGTGAGATGTAAGACCCGAATTATTCAATTCTAACAACACAGGAACAGGTCTGGTTCACAATTCAAAGGTTTATTAAAGAAAATAAACGTTTGCAGACGGACCCTCAAGTCTTGTGGCACAAGAAGAGCAAGCCTCCATATTCAAACAATACATTTTATATGCCCCTGCACAGAACACGCCATGCCTAAGAAGCCCTCCCCACACACCCCTTATTCTCTATATTATTCTAAACTATAAGCTTGAGGGTCAGCATGACATTGTTTTCTGTGTTTCAGTGTCTTATCTTAGTTCTGCTGCTGGACTTTACCTTGGGAGGATGTCTCTTATCTTATTAGTTGCCTATCCGGGACAGATCTTCCTGTTTTCCAAGAAGATTATAACAATCTATTATGTCCTCGTAACCGAACACATTTTAGGTTATAGAGTGGGGGTTTGTGCAGAAAAAGAGAAAAAAAAAGGAATTTAACAAGAAGCATCAGAAAGAGCAAAAGAGAATCTTCTAATCAAATTATATGAATCTTATTGTAAAAGAGTAACATCGTTTTTCTCTCACAAGGATCGTTCTCACAAATAGAAAAGTGTGTCCAAACTAACTTACAACCTCGGCTTACTACCGGAAATGGAATTCCACAGTTCTTTCTTTTTTTTAATAGTTTATATATTTTCACATTACATATATAAGTGCTGAGTGAACAGCGAATTGTCTGGATCAATTTATTTATATATGGTAATACTTTTCCCACTCCTAATTTCTACCTCTGCTATCCAACCATTTATAAGACAAGTCCCATGTTCCAAAATACTGTATCTTTTTCTTTTATTTTTAGTGTCAATCTGTCCATTTCTGCACAATCTAGTTTTTTTTTTTAAATTACAACATCCTTTGTAGGTGTTTCCTCATTTTTCCAGTTCTGTGCAAGTACAATTCTTGCTGCTGTCAAAACATGTAATATTAAGCATAGGTTCCCTTTATCTTACTTTTCTGTTATTATGGCTATCAAAAATATTTCTGGTTTACAATCTGTGTTGTTTTAATATTTTTTCCAACCATGTGTGTATTTCTTTGCTTTTACACATGTTCACCACATATAACACAGGTCTTAAAGTGGCCAAGGTTAGATACCCTTGGCATAAAATCAAGCACACTGCTGGAAATAACCCAGCAGAGGCCAGAAGTAATCTAAATCTTTTTATTTATTTTAAAGATTTAAATAAATATTTTATTTATTTTTATTTGGAAGCCTACATGGACTCATCCCATCCATGCTGAACTGTGGCAAAACTGTGATTAAAAAAGCACCCAGCAGCTCTTAAAATTGATTGGTGCATTTGGGAATCCCATCAGTGACATCAGAGGCTAGTGGCTGCTGTCTCCTCATTGGTACCTGGGGTTTCCATAGCAACAGATGAAGCTTCTTAGCATCCTTTTGCTGCAGCTGGGGTGAGAGGTGATGTGGCCTGGATACACATATGGGAAAAGCTATTTAAGTATTGTAGTTTAGGTTACAGAGAGTTAAAATGCAAAGAGCGAGTCCCCAGTCGATATTTGGGCCCGGAAATGTCAAATTCCAAATTATCTTTTTGGTGACTGATTTTTTTCATGATAGAAGTACTTCTCAACCTTGGCAGCTGGAAGATGCGTGGACTTCAACTCCCAGAATTCCATGTTGCACGATGGCTGGGAATAGATGAAGTCCATCTATCTTAAAGCAAGCTGGCTGGGGAACTCTGGGAGTTGAAGAACACCCAGAGGTGATATTCAGCTGGTTCTGACCGGTTCTGGAGAACTGGTAGCAGAAGATTTGAGTAGTTCGGAGAATCGGCCAATGCCACCTCTGACTGGCTCCATCCCACTCTCTTCTCTGCCTCCCGAGTCCCAGCTGATTGGCTGGGTCTTCTTTGCTTGCCCTGCACAGGAGAACGGAGCTGGAAAGCAGGTTAATGGGATGAGGAGGGGATGGGATTTTGCAGTGTCCTTCCCTGCCACAC
Organism: Emydocephalus ijimae; assembly: GCA_004319985.1. Classification (NCBI taxonomy): domain Eukaryota; kingdom Metazoa; phylum Chordata; class Lepidosauria; order Squamata; family Elapidae; genus Emydocephalus; species Emydocephalus ijimae. Next base: position 24,388 of record BHEV01072667.1, on the reverse strand, counting down.
TCACCAAGCCATGCCCACAGAATTGGCAGTAAATTTTTTTTTGAATCCCACACTGAGCCCACCTATCTTAAAGCATGCTGGCTGGGGAATTCTGGGAATTGAAGTCCAACCATCTTAAAGCATGCCGGCTGGGGAATTTTGGGAGTTGGAGTTCACCCGTCTTTTAAGTTGCCACGGTTGAGAAACACTGCACTACAATAAGCTATCAGGGCTGTTCTCTGCCTTCAATTTAGCACAATGTGAGACCCCAACCAGTGTTAATTTCTTTCCCCCACAGACCTTTTCCTTTATTTCCTTTCAAAGCACAGTTTCAGTGGGGCAGTTTTAGCCAATCTGTGCAAAGCAAGTTACACATTTCTCAGAGCAATAACGTCCAGTGTGGTTTCTGTCGACTTCAGCTTCAACAGCAAATCCAAATTGCAATAACATTACACCAAACTAAGGCAATGGCATTCCCGTTTTAAATTAATTATGTTGGCACTGGCTGGCAGCATTTATTTGTTTGGATAGGGAAGGAGATTGGCTCCACTATTTTATTTTATTTTTATGGTGCTTCTCTTACCGTTGAAACGACTGTTGAACTGCTGATTCCAGAATCGTAGGGCTGAAAGGGACATTGGAGGTCTTCTAGTCCAACCTTCTGATCAAGGCTGGAATCCTTATGACATCCTGGTCCAATGGTTGTCCAGTTTAGTTTTGAAAACTTCCAGTGATGGAGCATTCACAACTTTTGGAGGCAAGTTGTTCCACTGATTAATTCTTCTCACCGTCAGGAAATTTCTCTACTCCTAGGCTGGTTCTCTAATTAATTTCCATCTGTTGCCTCTTGTCCTGCCCTCAGGTGCTTTGGAGAATAGCTTGAACCCCTCTTCTTTGTGGCAGCCCCTCAAATTTGAAACACTGCTATCATGCCTCCCCTGGTCCTTGTTTTCTCTAGAAAACGACACTATAGAGTATTGCACACCAAAACAACTAGACACAAGAACAGTTTTTTCCCAAAAGCCATCACTCTACTAAACAAATTCCCTCAACCCTGTTCAACTATTACAAAGTCTACACTACTATTACTGTTAAATCTTGTCATCACTCCTTATCACCCATCCCCTCCCACCTGTGACTGTATGAGTGTAACTTTGTCACTTGTATCCTTACGATTTATATGGACTACTATGATTTGATTGCTTATTGTACCCTATGACTATCATTAAGTGTCGTACCTTATGATTCTCAGTTCCTGACGTATGTATCTTTTCTTTTATGTATACTGAGAGTATTTACACCAAGATAAATTCTTTGTGTGTCCAATCACACTTGGCCAATAAAAAATTCTATTCTATTCTATTCTATTCTATTCTATTCTATTCTATTCTATTCTATTCTATTCTATTCTATTCTATTCCTTATTCTATTCTATTCCTGTTCTGTTCTATTCTCTATTCTGTTCTGTTTTGTTCTGTTCTGTTCTATTCTCTATTCTATTCTATTTCTTATTCTGTTCTATTCCTGTTCTGTTCTGTTCTATTCTATTCTATTCTTTATTCTATTCCTTATTCTGTTCTGCTCTATTTTCTATTCTATTCTATTCCTTATTCTATTCCTTATTCTGTTCTGTTCTGTTCTGTTCTGTTCTGTTCTCTATTCTATTCTATTCCTTATTCTATTCCTTATTCTGTTCTGTTCTGTTCTATTGTCTAGTCTAGTCTAGTCTATTCCTGCCCAATTCCTACAGCCGTTCTCCATATATTTAAGCCTAATCCCCTAATCCTCTTCGTTGCTCTTCTCTGCTCTCTTTCTAGAGCTTCAACATCTATTTTTGTACCGTGGTGCCCAAAAGTGGACACAGTATTCCATGTGTGGTCTCACCAGTGCATTGCAAAACAGTACTACCACTTCTCCTCATCTTGATGTTTTCCCAGCCTAGGGCTGCATCGGCTATCACATCATTTTTGATATCAGTTGTTTTTTTTAAGAAAAAAGCTTTTCGGCGCAAAGCTGGCACCTTGCCACTTAGTTACCTTCATGCCAAGAAGTGGGCAGCCAAGATGGAAAAAAATTGGGGCTTTTATTTGGTGTTTTTCCTTATCTTATAGTTCTCTCACCTCTCGGGTGTCAACCATCCTCCGTTCAGGCACAAGAACTTATAATAACAGAATTGGAAGGGTCCTTGGGGTGTCATCTAGCCCAACCCCCTGCTCCAGCAGGAGAATCGACCCCATTTCAGACAAATGGCTGTGCAATCGTTTTCTTAAAAACCTCCAGCAATGGAGGCTTCCAACTATTAACAAGTCTCCCTCCTTCAGTCCCTGAGATGCTACCCAAAACATGTCCCTCCCCTTGGATGCTGTTGCCATGGCAGCGTGATGCAGGCTGAGAAGAGGGAGGAGGGAAGGGAGGCCCGGATGACGCAAGAGCTCAGTTGCTTAGCGCCACTTGTTTCCTTGCCTTTCCCCCCCCCCCAAGCCTCTTTTTTTTTTGCCAATTTTGGCTGCAAAGGGGGGAATAAAAGCTGTGTTAGCTCGCCTTCCTCTCAGCCACGTCGATGGATTTAAAGGGACAGAGATCCATTCAAGAGGAGTGGAAATGCGAGGCCTGTTTCTCTGAAAATCCAGCATCCAGGCTGGGCACCCATCCTTTCCAAGCCTCCTTTTCCCATCCAACTCTTAACCAGAGAGGATTAAAAATGTGGGGTTTTCCCCCCATTCTTACGGTGTCCCTCAAACCGATTCTTCCTTGCCCTCAAATCAAAGCAGCATTTGGCTGGGATTCAGCGTAGCTGTGGCCATTCACTGCCACAATTCTTTGCTGAGTTTAAGGAGCTATTGGGTTGAGGAGCCTTGGGGAGCCCCTCCCCCCCAGAACTGAGTAAAAATGGTGAGATGAAATTGTTTGATTGTTTGTTTTTTGCCTTAAAGGGATGGGAGCTGACAAGGAGCTGATTTCAACTCTCACATGGAAAAAATGGAGGGGGAACAGGGCAAGAGGAGATGGAAAAAAATATAAAGAGAGAGAGAGAAAGAAAATAAGGAAGGAAGGAAAGGAAAGAAGAGGGAGGAGGAAGAAGAAGAGGAGGAGGAGGGGGAGGAAAAAACAACAACTATGCATTGTTACGTCCAAAGTCTAGGCTTTGAACAGCCCCGAGGTAGGTTGCAGTTCAATAGGTGATGCCCTCTTTCTCCCAGTAAGGTGGACAGATGGAAGGGGTTGGATTTCAGAGAGCAGAATTGGGGACATGCCCTAACAGATCAATGGGCAGGGTGCAAATAATGAGAATCCCATGAGTTTTAATTTGAGGGAAATTTAATTTGAGGGAAGTTTGTCCAACCTTAAGAGTTGTTGACTTCAATTCCCATAATTCCCCAGCAAGCATGCTGGGAATTGAAGCCCATAGATCTTCCTCCATGAGATATCTTTTTTTTAATTCAACATCAGATGGATGGATGGACGGACGGACAGACAGACAGACAAACATAAATGAGATAAGAGATAGATACACCTTCCTTTGATGATAGATGGATGGATGGAGGTAGATAGATAGATAGATAGATAGGACTGGATGGATGGACGAATATAGATAGAACATATAAATTAGATACAGATTAGATATAGATGGATGATAGATAATAGAGATGGATAGATATCTGATTTCATGAACAATGAGAGTATATAGAGATGGATAGATTAGATTAGATGGATAATAGAGATAGATGAAAGGTATAGATAGATAGATGATAGGTAGACAGGAAATTGTGATTTATGGTTTGGGGCTGTGTGTGGTGCAGATAGCTGGCTTATTTAGCAAATCATGGTTATGCACACCAAGACTGACTGCAACCCAGCTGCGTTCCCACCATGAACTATGCCAAAATTGTATTTTAAGATTGTAGTCTACTCTAGCACATGCTATGGAAACTCCTACAGCGTGGGCTGTGAACTGTGGATAGTCCGTGGCCTGGAGCCATCGTGCTCCTAAGCCAACGGCTGAGCCTACTGTGTTTTAGCATGTGAATCGGACAGAAGCAACTGGGGTGCAGGTACACTAATACCAACCCAGGACAGAGCCTGTCCTATTCGCTAAAGGAAGCGGAAGGACTGGATAAATTCGATGGTTTTTTTGCAAATATGCTGTCAGGAACAGCAGCCGGTGGCCTCTCCATGCAGAAAAACCGAACCCACGGTGACTTCGGATCGAGAATCTTGACTCAGTCAGTGACCTACTATGGGGGAATCTCAGCTCTCCCATAACCAGGAATTGATGGCAACTTTTTTGCCTAAACATCTGGGCCATGGTTACAAAATCTCCAGTCTTCAGTACTTGTTTCTTTGTCGTCTTTTTTTTTTTTTTGGGGGGGGGGGGGTTCCAGCTAGGTAGAAAAGTAAAAATAGAATGTGCTGGGTTATTAAAAGTAACAGATTAAAGGCAGGATTGGTGCGGGGGCTATTTTATGTAACAAGGTGGCAACCCTGCGATTGGTGCGTTTCTGTCACCAAACCCCTCCTCTGCTTCTCTTCCTCCTTGCCTGTCAAATTTATTCTTCCTTCCCTCCCTCCCTCCTTTTTTCCTCGACAAGAGGCATGCGCAGCTGGTCCTTTCTGCTCAAGCACAGACATTCGGATGCTTTGCTAGAATTTAACCGGAAAGCTTTGCTCACCAAAGGAGTAACAACAGTTGGAAGGGACCTTGGAGGTCTTCTAGTCCAACCCCTGCTCAAGCAAGAGACCCATGTCAGACAAATCGCTGTCCGCTCTTTTCTGAAAAACCTCCAGTGATGGAACATCCACAATTTCTGGAGAGGAAGCCGTTCCGTGGATTAATCATTTCTCCCTGTCAGAAAATTCCTCCTTCATTCCAGGTTGCTTCTCTCCTTGATTTAATTTCCATCCATTGCTGCATCTTCTGCCTTCAGGTGCTTTGGAGAATAGGTGGACCCCCTTTTCTCTGGGGCAGCCCCTCAAATACTGAAAGACAGCCATCATGTCTCCTCTAGTACTTCTCTTCTTTAGACTAGACATGGCCAGTTCCTGCAACCAAAGGTCATAGGAAATTGCAAGACATTAAACTTGACAGCTTTAAGATTTGTGGACTTCAACTCCAAGGATTTCTCCTCCAGTCATGTTAGCTCAGGAATTCTGGGAGTTGAAGTCCACAAATCTTAAAACTTGTGGAGTTTGAAGACCCTTGCATTAAACTATCAAGCCAGCTGGTGGGATTCTCTTGTTTTGTAGAAGCAATGGCTCAGCTAAACCCAGATTAGCAAAGTTAAGGGTTATATTTGCAGAACACGCAGTGCCCCAATAAACACACCATGTTTTCACCCTGAAGGTTGTGGGTTCACAGCCTGGTGAAACAAGAATTGATTTCCCAGTGTCCCAAACCATAAACAACTCCCCTTTTTAGTATATACAGAATATATTCTTCATATAAGAAAAATTGTTCAATAAAAATTATTTATCAAAAATATATATTCTTCTGAAGAAGAGCTGAAGAAGCTGCTTGGATGAGAAGCGAAACATCTTCAAAGAAAAAAACAAGAAAGTCCAATTGCCTCTTGGAAAAAAAAAGCACCTTTGGGATAACCATGATGTGGAGGACTGAGAATCTCCACAGACAGTTACCAGATATGATATCCCCTGAAAAAAAAGGGACTTATGACCATTTTTCACACTTAACGACCGTTGCAGCCATCCTGTCATCAACGTGATCGAAATTCAGATGCTTGGTCAAACGGGCTCACATTTAGGATGGTTGCAATGTCCCAGGATTATTGCGATGGCCTTTTGTTGAACCAGCGAAGTCACTGGGGAAGACGGAGGGCCGACGTCACCACTGCAGCGATTCTGTTGAACACAATTGTGCCCAGAAAGGTTGTTAAAAAGGGGAGCCTTAAACAATGGCCTTGCTTAGCAACGGAGACCTGTGGCCATAACACGACAACTCCCTGTTATAGCCCCGGGCCCAAAGCCAGGGAATGCTTTGCAAACACCAATCTTACATTCTTCCAGGATTCACTTTCTCAGCATCACTCCCGTCTCTTTTTTCCTCCTTGGATGTGTACAGTATACTGTTTGCGAAAGGTCTCTTTTCCGGGTTCGAACCCCCCTCCCTCTCTCGCTGAGTTATTTACGATCTCCCCTTATTGGGGAAAAAAAGTGCGACTCTCGATTGCAAAACCGCCCACTCATTTCCCCCCCCCTCTTTTCGTCTTCTCCCGCTTCTGGCAGTTCTCTGGCTGCCTGCTACAGCGTTTGCCGCCCCCACACGCTGCAGCAGAAGGTTGCTTGGACGATGTTACAGAGCCTGAATTACAAAGCGCAGGTTCTCTGTCTCTCTGTGTGTGTGTGTGTGTGTGTGTCTATACGCAACTCTGAGCTGCTAAATTTAGCCGGCCCGTTGCTGTTTTTAGCTCCTTGATTCAGAACCCAAATTAGCAGAAAAGAGGTGAAGGGGAGACAGAAAACTGCAGTCAACTTTGGCAAAGGGAGAGGATGGATTTGAAGAAGCAAAAAGGGGAGAAATTGAGGACCAGGAAAACAAACCCTTCTGCAGGCACCAGTTTGCCCCCTCCCCAAATGTTTCTCTCTCTCCCCTCCCTCCCCTTTCTAAACCCTTCTTCCCCTCCTCATCCAAGCCCACCAAGTATTGCCACAATGGCAGTGATTCACAGTCACAATGCGAAAATGATTCACTCCATTCCAGTCAACGCTCAGCTGGGAGTTGACCTGCCTTTCATTCTGCCATCATTTTCAGTCTAGAGCTGGAAGGGACCCTGGAGGTCTTCTAGCCTAACCCCCCTATTCCCACAAAGTCTCTCCTTTCTTGACCCCCCCATATACTTGGGCTACTTTCACCCAGCCCATCCTAAACCCAGGTTCACGAAAGCCGATGAGCTGCATTCCTGGTCACCGTGCTTTATCCAACCCAACAGTAGGTAGTTCTCGACTTATGACCACAACTGGGCCCCCAATTTTGGGGGCTAAGCGGTTGTGACATTTTTGCCCCACCATCCTACCTTCCTACCCACCGGTGTTCAGCAAATCACTGCAGTTGTGACCCGGTCGTTAAGTGAATCTGGCTCGCCCCTTTGGTGGTTCATCAAAGAGGATCACATGATCCCAAGGACACTGCAACCATCCTAAATATGAATCGGTGGCCAAGTGGCCGAATTTTGATCATGTGACCCCAGGGATGCCGCATGGTTTGTATTAAAAATGGGCCTAAGTAGCTTTTTCAGTGCTGCTGTAACTTTGAATCGGTCACTAAATGGGTGATTGTAAAGTCAATGGGGAGGCCCAGTTCACTGAACAACCGTGTCACTAATTGAACCGCCAGGAATCCCTTAAACACTGTGGCAAGAGGGGTCGTAAAATGGAGGCCAAACTCATTTCGCAAATGTCTCCCTGAACCACGGAAATGTTGGGCCTCAATTGTGGTGGTAAGTCAAGGACAATCTGTAACAAGAGAAAAATCGAAGTGTCAAAGCAAGTTTAATTCCTCTTCTCATCCCAGATAAAGTCCAGGTAGTTTGATTGGCAGTTGTGTAGATGTGATAGGCCAGTGACTATTCCCACCAGGTTTTTTTTTTTTTTTAAACTTCTCAGTCCAGCCTGTAGCTCCCGAGATCTCCTGGTGGCCTTCCATCCATGTCCTAAGCAGGCCTTGGCCTGTTTAAGCTTGCAGCCCCAGGCAGTGTCAGCCAAATGCTGCCACCTACTGGTGCTTTCAAGAAGCTTTCGTAGGATCCTACAAATCAAATGTGGCTCCAGATAACTTCATGGCTACGATTTTCTTGGCGAGGTTGAAGTAGTGATACCCTGCCCCTGGCAACCTCCTTGACCTTCCATATGGTCTCCACATCAAATCCTAATCAAGTCTGACCTTGCTAGAGACCAGCCCAAATTGGCAAGGCCTTGCATAGCTTGACAACCATGCATTTTGACAATCTCTCCACGAGTTGGTTTCTTTTTCCTTTTTGCAAAAGCTCAAGGTTTTCATTCCAAAGAACACAGAACATGAACATAGAACATGGAATCTTGCAGAAGTTCCTAGGCGGTAAAATCCACATGCCTGGGTCATGCAACTGGATCTGCAGCTTGGAATTTGCAAATTTTGCATCGGTTCCATTTCTTTGCATCTTGAAGTGTTGTCGGCTCGTTTCTGGTTCTGCCCAGAAAGACAACATGAGAGTCAAAGGGAACTTTTTAGGAATTGCTGTTCCTGGATCAGTCGGTTGCATAAACAGTCTGTCTGCATTGCAGAAAAGGGATAATTGTATAACTGTCAAGCTCTTCTCCTTGGAAAATCAACACACATAACTAACTGGAGCTATTATGGTACTGGGTGATGGGAAGGGAAAGGAAAGGAAGGAAGGAAGGAAGGAAGGAAGGAAGGAAGGAAGGAAGGGAGGACGACAGGAGGGAGGAAAGAAGGGAGGAAGGGAGGAAGAAAAGAGGGAAGGAGAAGGGAGGGAAGGAAGGAAGGATGGAAGGAAGGAAGGAAGGAAAAAGGGCGAAGCGAGGGATATAGGAAGGAAAGGGGGGAGGAGGGGAGGGAAGAAAGAAAAAGGAAGGGAGAGATGAAGGAAGGAAGGAAAAAAAAGGAGGGATATAGAAAGGAAAGGGACGATGGAAGGATGAAGAAAAGAGAAGGAGGGAAGGGAAGAAAGATGGAAGAGAGGGATGAAGGAAGGAAAGGGATGAAAAGAGGGAAGGAGGGGAGGGAAAGGAAGGAGTGATGGGGAGGAAGGAAGGAGAGAGAAAAGTGAATATTTCTAAAGACAGAATCCTGCATAGTTTTGGGGGACAGCTTCTAACTTCCCCTCTCCATCCCTCCATCTCTCCTTCTTTCTGGCAACTTCCAAAACAAGGGCAGGATCCTCCAAGCCACAAAAAGAAGCAGTCCCCTCCCACCTCACCTCAGCTTTCACGCCTTATATGGAACGAGAGATTTGTGCAAAAGCCAAGCTAACTAATTTAGGTTATCTCTGCAAAGGAGAGGGGGAAAAAAAGTAAAGAAAGGAAAAAAACGAAGAAGAATAAGAATCACCTCAAACGGGAGACAGAATGCTGTCACTTTTCATGGTTGCTTAGCAACTGCAGAGCTCAAAAAGAACCTTTTCTTTCCTTTTTTTTTTTTTTTTTTTTGCAGGATCTATTTTTGGCCTTCACAGAAGAGAACGTTATTTAAGGCCTGGCTTGTTTATTTACTGGGAAGTTTAAAAGAAAACCAGAATAGACTCACCCTTTCTGATGGCTTTCTTTTTTTGGGGGGGGGGGATTCCTGGACAGAAATCCTAAATAAAGATATGCTTAGAACACTTTATTTGACTAAATGGGAGAGAGAAATGTCAGAATCTGTTCAGAAAAGTTTTTAAAAATCAACAATAATAATTTTGGAAAAAAGAGAAAAGAACAGATTTACCCCCCCTGGAATGCTGCTAGTAAATATTTCTTTTTTTTTTTTAGAGACTGCATCAAGAATAGCTTCTTTAAACTATAACCTTACAACCAGGGAAAATAAACAATCACACATGCCCCCTTTATATAATAGATAGACAGATAGATGATAGATAGATGATAGATAGATAGATAGATAGATAGATAGATAGATAGATAGATAGATTAGATTAGATTAGATTAGATTAGATTAGATTAGATTAGATTAGATTAGATTAGATAGATGGGTATAGATAGAGATAGATAGATAGATAGATAGATAGATAGATAGATAGATAGATAGATAGATAGATATAGGCATATAGATATAGATAGATATAAATCGATCGATCAATAGAGATGAATAGAGATAGAGATATAGACACACACACACACACCATTCTACGTGGATTTTTCACACGTTTCAGGCCTATAACTGCAATTTGGACATCCCCTTTCTCTCTAGTCTTTGGGCTTTTAAGAGCAAGGGTGAAGAAATCTGGAATAAATCAGACCCATGTTACTTTGGGCCTGACAAAGATCGAGAAAAAGATTGTGAAGGAAAGAAAAGGGAAAAAGAGGAAAGAACAACACCAACGCAAAAAGATTGGCTACGTAGCTTTTGAGTAAGAGACACGAAAGAGAAAAGAAAAGGAAGGAAGGAAGGAAGGAAGGAAAAAGAGGATCTGAGAAAGAACAAGCCTTTGTTTTGGCAAGAAAGGAAAGAGAAGAAGGAAGAAGATGTTAGTGCCAGTTCTAAATCTTTGGGACTGAGAGAGAGGGAAAGAGTCAGGCACGCAGAGATGTGATTCCAACACTCAAGACTCGTTTTGTCTCCTAATTCGGTGCAGTGTTTCCTTAGTTTCCTCCTCCAGCCTCCCCCTTCTCTCACCACGTCATTCAGAAGCCAGTGACGTAGGGTTCCCCCAAGCCCATGGAAGCGGGGGGAGCTGGGTCTGCAACCCTCTCCCTCCATTGATCTGAACAATTCTTCCCGCCCCATTTTTCCTTAATATGCCAGTGCCCACACTTCCAACCGCCTATAAAAGATGGAAAGCAGGCTCTTCGACAGATCCACAGGCAGGCATCAGAGAGAGAGAAAGAGAGAGAGAGAGGGCACAAAGACGGAAGCGGCTGAGCTGCACGGATCTTCTTCCCAGCCGAGATGTACCGGTCCACAAAAGGAGCCTCCAAGGCACGGCGGGATCAAATCAACGCGGAAATCAGACATCTCAAAGACCTGTTGCCGATTGCCGAAGGAGATAAACTTCGGCTCTCTTATCTGCACATCATGTCGCTGGCTTGCATCTATACTCGGAAATCCATCTTCTTCTCCAAAGGTAGATTCAGAAGACCGCTGAAGGGCTTGGGGAAGGGGGAATCTAAGAGCGGGGTGGGTGGGTTTACTTCTGAAGTTGGGTAAGGGGCTGCTTCCTTCCTGAAGTGCCTTTCCTTGGAAACTCAACAGGTCTCTCTCCATGGTGCTGAAACGGCCAATGGGGAGTGCACTGGGCTGCTGTCCATGGTGCTGAAACGGCCACCTAAGACTTTAGTTGTAGTAACAGTTATCCGTGGTGCTGGAACCCCTTACAGTTCCTCTCCCTCGACTTATGAGATGCATTTAAACATAATAATAATAATATGAATTAAACCCCTATCCTGTTTCTCAACAGGTGCGACTTTGGAAAGCTTGGAGAGCTTGCTTTCTTCCCAGGACTTAGATGATTTCATGCAGACCCTTCCCGGTTTCCTTTTGGCGTTCACGGGCGAAGGCAAACTCATCTATGTGTCAGAGAGCGTGGCCGAGCACTTGGGGCATTCTATGGTACGTACCAGTGGACTTGTGAAGAGGGGAGAGTGGTACCTTACTGTAAAATAGGGGAAATGACAGCACTCCTTTGAATTATCCTGGGTTTAACAGCAGGCTAACCTTTTGTTTCGCTGTATTACAAGAGTATTTCATTGAAGCCATAGCCTTTTGGTTTCTCCAAGGCTGGGGCTTATTAAATTAGACCTATGGTCTCCATAGCAGTTTGTCCATAACATTGATAGCTCTTAAGAGATTATTTTCTCAGTGGGAGTAAATGCATTTATGAAAGTCGGTTGACTTTGGAGGTCCTATGTGAAGCTAAGATTTCTGATGACTCCATGACTAAGAGAAGAGTTCAATTTCACAACTGTTTGTCCTCTTCCTTATGCCTGCAGGTGGATTTAGTGGCCCAAGGAGACAGCATCTACGACATTATTGATCCGGCAGATCATTTAGTGATGAAGACTCAATTGGCATTGCCTTCTCCATTAAATACCGGTAAATGTTCCTTTGTGGGAATGAGTGTTGTGCAGGAGAGAAGGGAAGCAGTAGACATTGTGGTTGGGAAAGGAATCTAAATTAGCGTGGTTGACTATTTAAAAGTTGACAGGTTGCACGTTAGAACAGAACGATGCCTCGCTGAGCTTAATTCGAGGGAGAAGCTATGAAGGCTCAGCTTTTACCAGAAAAAAACCCTCACATTTGGGAGCTGATAACATTATGAATGTGATGGAGTATGGAGAAAAAGCAGCATGGCATTTTCTGCAGAACAACAAGCCTTAAGGCCGCTGCTTGTCAACCATAGTTGCTTGAAGATATGTGGACCTCAATTCCCAGGTCCACAAATCTTCAAGTGGCCAAGATTGAAAACGTCATTCTAGCATGGAGTTTTCCAATCAGAGGAAATTAACTCCATTCTTGTAAACTGTGATTAAGAAATTTATTTAGAAATACATTTCAAGCAGAAAAAATAATATGATTTGCCAAGTCTAGGAGAGTGGAACAGATCCATGCTTTCTGCTAGAGTGTCAACTCATAAAACGTTTCTATGCCCGTTTTACAGTTGCCATCAGAAAGGAGGGGGGGAGGAATTTGAAAAAGCAGGGAAGCAGTTTGGAATCAAAAGTGCATTCCATTCATAACTTGCAGAGGTTGTAACTAGGCAACCGGAGTTTCTTCCAAGCAAATCTCTAATTGGAGGACATGATTGATGACTCTTGGCTATGGATGTGTTTTGTTGGAGAATATGAATTATGCACTCAAAGGGGTGGAGTGGGGGGAACCAGGGTCAAGGATGACAGTGAATTATGTGTCTCAGAATTGGCTTCCAACAGGTCCTGCCGACAGGATCTAATAAATTCATTATAGGTTTTGAAGTTTGGCTCGAGGCTCATGATTTAATTAGGCCAACTGCTGGAATCCTGACAGCAAGCCGACATAGAGATAGGCTCAGCAAGATGATCGTTTTGAGTATGCTTCAACGTATTATGTCTTTTCTGGTTTCTCAATCTTCTTCTTCTTTTTCTTCTGTCCCTCAAACCATAACAGAACGTCTCTTCCGTTGTCACTTCAACACTTCCAAGACAATCCGGCGTCAAAGTGCAGGAAACAAGCTGGTTCTGATTCGTGGTCACTTCCACCAACCTCCTCCGGGTTCTTATTGGTCCACCAATCCTGTCTTCACGGCCTTCTGCACCCCTCTAGACCCTAAGCCCAGAATGGGTCAAAATTCGTTCTTCTTGTCTGCTTTTGAGAGTTGCCACACAAAAGACCTGGTTATCGTGGATATCTCTGAAAGGTGAGAGGCCTTATGGAAAAGTTGAAAGGTTAGGATTAACCTAGGATTAGGATTAGGTTAGGATTAACCTCTCCAAATTTGGCAACTTTAAGACTGGTGGACTTCAACTCCCAGAATATCTCAGCCAGCATTTGGCAACTTTTAAGGCTGGTGGACTTCAACTCCCAGAATTCCCCACAGTGATCCATGATGCCTGGGGAATTCTGGGAGTTGAAGTCCACAAATCATAAAGTTAGAGACCCCTGGACCGACAAGAACATGAGGAAAGACCAAGAAGGAATTTGATGGGTTTCTTAAGAAAGGAGCCTCTTCTATCCACCAGAGGGAAAAATGGCACCGAATAACCAGAGTGGATGCAAACAAGCACGCCTAAAAAAATCTGCTGTATTATTTTTCCCAACTATTTCTTATTCAGTTTAAAAAAGAATTGTCGTTCTTCTCAGATGGGACTTTTTCAGAGCGGGAAGTGTGAGAATTCAGGGAGGCCCCACAAAGTTGAGACTTCTCTTCTGACCAGTGTTTGAAGATGGGTGGAATTGAGTTGTGGGCTGGGGGATTCTGGGAGTTGACATTCGCCCATCTTCAAGCAGGCAAGTCTCGAAGATTAAACTGGTTCAAAACTCAAAACAAATCAGCAAGGAAGACTTCAGTATCTTGGGAGCAAAATCGAAAACGTTGGTAGAGGAAGGAAGTGCAAGCTCCAATACCACACTTGCTGCAAAGCCCTGATCTCTATTTTCTCTTCATTTTCTAGCGTGATCTTCCATCTGGGCTTTGAGAAAAGCGAACTCTTCTGCAAATCGTGGTACGGTTTGATCCATCCTGAAGATCTCAGCCACGCTTCAGCCCAGCATTACCGACTGTGTGAGTTTCTTACCCTTCTCCTTTCATCCAACCCCTTTGGGGCAACCACAGCAGATGGGCGAAGTGGTTTGAGGTGACCAGATTTCTCATTTCCTTTTTCCTTTACTTGTTACTCCAGTGGGTGACCAAAGCAACGCACAAACCGAAATGGTGATCCGGCTCCAAGCGAAAGATGGCATAAGCTGGATATGGATCTACTCACTGCTTCGCTTGGAGAACGTGGAGATCCCCATCGTTTCTCACAACTACGTCATCAGGTAACCGTTGTGAACTCTTTCTGGACTTGAGATATGGACTGGTTCTTTATAACTGTGAGGTGGAAGACAGGGATTGGCCCAGAGTTCACCCAGCAGGCTTTCATGCCTAAAGTGGGACTAGAACTCACCATCTCCTGATGATTGGCCCAAAGTCACCTAACTGGCTTTCATGGCTAAGGGGAGACTGGAACTCACCATCTCCTGGTGATTGGCCCAAAGTCACCCAGCTGCCTTTTGTGCCTAAGGCAGGACTAGAACTCACCGCTCCTGGCGATTGGCCCAAAGTCACCCAGCCGGCCTTCATGCGTAAGGTGGAACTAAAACTCACCGTCTCCCGGTTTCTAGTGCAGCACCTTCCCCAACACCAAATTACCCTCTCATTCCAGCACTGATTTTAAACCCTTTGTATAGCTGCCCCCCCTCTCACCTAGGTGACTCAAGGCAGGATACAGAGGCTTAAAACGGCACAATCAGAAAACAAATGAATCGGCCACCTTTGCTTTAAATCGCTGCTCGTTTGCTTCCAACTCCTGATGCCCCTTTGCAATGGAAGGATCCTGCAAATAAGGAAATCAGGCAGGAGAGCTCATCCTTTGCAGAACTCTAAATCAGGGGTCTCCAAACTCGACAGCTTTAAGACTTGTGGACTTCAACTCCCAGAATTCCTCCTCCTCCAGTCAGGTTAGCTCAGGAATTCTGGGAGTTGGAAGTCCACAAGTCTTAAAGCTTGCCAAGTTTGAAGACCCTTATGATAGATGATCAACAGATAGCTATAGATATTGATTAGAGACATGTGATAAATAGGATAAATAGATGATAGATAGATATAAAATAGACAGAACTATAGATGTTATAAATTAGAAACAGAGGATATATAGATATAGATAGATGATTAATATTGATTAGAGAGGCAGATGATGGATGGATGGATAGATAAATATAGATCAGGGGTCTTCAAACTTGACAGCTTTAAGACTTGTGGACTTCAAATCCCCGAATTCCTCCTCCTCCAGTCATGTTAGCCCAGGAATTCTGGGAGTTGAAGTCCACAAGTCTTAAACTTGCCAAGTTGGAAGACCCTTGCTCTAAATAAACGAGAGAAGCAATAAGGGGTGTCTAGCTAGAAGATGGTGATTTTGGGGGTAAAGTTCTTTCGGTGCCTCTAACTTTCATAAGCCAGGTTTCCTCATGCCCGTGTTATCTTAGGCCTGCAAGGCTGTTCCAATCCCATAACCAGAGAGACAGACAGAATTTTTAAAAAAAATGTAGATACACTTAAAACAGTTCACTCAGGGTTACATCGAAAGTGATTTAGGGCCGTGTTTCAGACTTCTGACCATTTGCAGCGTGCTCATGGTCACGCGATCAAAAATTCAGCCGCTTGGCGACTGACTCAGAGTTATAATGGTTGCAGAGCCCTGGGGAAGGGGGAGCGTGATTTTCCCTCCTTTGCCGACTTTCTGACAAGCCAAGTCAATGGGGAAGCCAGATTCACTTAACAAAGGGGTTTCTAATTGAACAACTGCAGGGATTCCCTTCACCAAGGCAGCAAGGAAAGTCATCAAAGGGGCCTCCGAACTTGCTGCGCAAATTTCTCGCTTCACAAAACATTGATCGCGGTTGTAAAGTGAGGACTACCTTGTATTTGATTCCCGGCTGTCTTGATGATGAGAAGTCTCTGCAGAGCCTCCATCTTAACTTTCCCTCCTTCTTTTCTCCACAGCGATTCCGAAGCCTGGTGCCTGAAGCAGCAACTCTCCGCTGAAGGATCCCAAGGCCCATACGCTCTTGAAAGCACCGCCACCTTTCTGGAAAGCCTTCTGTCTCCCGGACAACTGTCCAGCCCTGATCAAGTCTTCACACCGGGTGCCGGCACTCCCACCGCCACGCTCGTGGCCCCGACCTTCGATTTCAGCACTGCCAGGGTCCCTGAAGGCCCGTCGGCATTTGGCGAGCCTCCGGAAGGCCTGCCTGAAGAGATGATGGAACCTGGGAATATCTCCTCCATAGAGGATGCCCCGCCAGGTTCTTCTCTCAGCCTGCTTGTCAAAGAACCAGGCTTTGGGTACGTCGTCCTTCCGCAAGGAGGTTATGGACAGGCCTTTGCGAGCGAGAATCCCCCTGGCGGCAAACCTGCGTCGAAAGATTTGATCTGCACTCCTCCTTATACCCCACACCAGAGTTCAGCTTTCCTCTTCGGAGCTCCGGAGGTTTACGGAGGTGGCCCCGTGGCCTTGCCTCCGGGCATGGCGTCCAGCGCCAACTCTCCCGCCGGCCTGGCTGCCGTGACTGAGCTGTTCTACGCCCAAGAATCCTGCAATGTTCTCTATGAGAAACTCCCCCCGACTCCAGACAGCCCCGGTAACAGGGGCTGTGCCGTCATGAGCTTGCCGGAGATCCGAGGTCCCCTCTACGTGGATGTGCCTATGGTACCCGAGGGGATCTTGACACCGGAGGCCTCACCCATCAAGCAAACCTTCTTCCACTACTCTGAGAAGGAGAAGAACGAGATCGAACAGCTGGCGCAGCAGATCTGTAGCCTGGCTGAGACTTTCGGCTCCACCGCTTCCCGAGGACGTGCCGAGGACGGCCGGGGGGCTCTCCGAGAGGAGGACCCACCGGTGCCCGGCCCCGGAATGTTTCCTGTGCCGGAACCTCGCCCGGATTTCCAACAGCCCAAAACCTGGAGGAGTGTTGACTTCTCTCTCTTGACCTGCCTGGAGGAGGACCTCCTGGTGGACGAGAACGCTCTCGAGACCCTCCTGCAAGACCTGTCGTCCTTTCTGTTCGAGAAAGGTGGGGCAGGGATGAGGTGCCCTCACCACCAGTTCTGCGGTGGCGACGTCAGTAGTCCAATCGGCTTGGACACCGAAGATAGTAGCCCCGGAGCTTTTGCTCTCTCTCCAAGGATGGACTTGGCTCCAGAAGAGCCATGTTTTTTGGAGGACCTGACCTCCTTCGAAACAGCCTTTGAGACACGTGCCTCAAACTCACCCTGTGAGGGGTTAGATGAGTTGTATCAACTCCAGAGCCAAAGGCTGGACGGCTTCCAGGAAGGTAAGCGGGGTGCTGGGGGGTGGCAGGCAGCAAATTTGGGGAGCCAGGACAGGGGAGGGTTCAGGGGAGCAAGAATAAGGGGTGTCTTAAAGGTGTTTTTCAAAAGGCAATTGGAGTTTCTTGATTCTTTCTTTCTTTCTTTCTTTCTTTCTTTCTTTCTTTCTTTCTTTCTTTCTTTCTTTCCTTTCTTTTTCTTTCTTTCTATTTTCCTTTTTTCTTTCCCTTCTTTTTCTTGCTTCCTTTTCTTTTCTCTTCCTTCCTTCCCTTTACGTTCTGTCTTTCTTCCTTTCTTTATCTTCTTTTCCTTCCTTCCTCATTTCCTTCCTTTCCTTTTTTCTTCCTTTTGTTTTCTTTCTTCTCTTTTTTCTTCCCTCCTTCTTCCTTTCTTCTCTATCTTCCTTCCCTTCTTCCCTTCTTTTTCTTCCTTCCTTTTCTTTCCCTTTCTTCCCTTCCCTTCCCTTCCCTTCTTTCTTTCTTTTCTCCCTTTCCTTTCTTTCTTTGTTTCTTCCTTTCTTCCCNTTCCTTTCCTTTCCTTTCCTTTCCTTTCCTTTCCTTTCCTTTCCTTTCCTTTCCTTTCCTTTCCTTTCCTTTCCTTTCCTTTCCTTTCCTTTCCTTTCCTTTCCTTTCCTTTCCTTTCCTTTCCTCCTCCCTCCTTTCCTTTCCTTTCCTTTCCTTTCCTTTCCTTTCCTTTCCTTTCCTTTCCTTTCCTTTCCTTTCCTTTCCTTGTTTTCATCTTTTTCTTTCCTTTTCTTTGAAAATGCTTTGCTTCTCATTCAAGGAAACTGAAGAAACTTCTTAGATGAGAAGCAAAATGTTTTCTAAGAAAAAAGAAACCATTTGCCTTTTGGAAAAAGCACCTTAAGGGTAACCCTGACCTAGATGAGGGGGCGTCTTGACAGACAGGATTAGGGGAGGTGAGAGAGTCCCCATTCCCAGCAGGGGGAGGCCCTACAGAGTTGGGGCCAGAGGTGGCTGGATTAGCAGCATATTTACACAAAAACTTTTTTTAAAAAAACCCACCTAACTCCCAAAATTCCCCAGCCAGCATGTTTTAAGCTTTACGTATTTCAACTCCCAGAATTTCAGCCTGCTGGCCAAGAAAGAAATCCTGAGAATAACCAATCTCAGATTTAGAAACAAGTTTCTAGTCCTTACAGTGAGGGAGGGGGGGAGCAGGCCCCAGAAAGCACGTGATTTGAGTTTGGAGCTTGGAGTTTTCCATCCACTGACTGACCTCTCTCTTCCTTTTCTGTCTCCCTGCTTTAGATGGAAGCGAAAACAATCCTTCATTTTGAAATAAGTCTGTGACTTACTTCTCCAAGTATGGCATATTGTCATATCTTTAAGAAACTACATCCACCAAGATCCCCCTAACCCTCCGGAAGTTGTCCTGCGGATTTAAAAAAAAATCTTGCACCCAACAGTTTACGTTGGAGGGTTTTCGACAAGAAAAGACTCTTTTTTTTTTTAATTAAAAAAAAAAACCAGAAAAAAAACCCACATATCTTGATTCTGAGACTTCGGTGTGAGACTAGTTGCTCAGAGCTAAGGGAAGGACTGCTGTAAGTGGATTCACACATGTTATCGTATTCACTCGTAGTGAGTAAACCTATATGTAATTTATTAAGAAATACCAGAGGGAGGCCTTCGGGCCCAATGGCTCCTAAAATCACGATTTAACGCCAAGTTGGAGCAAAACCTTTGCACTGTTTGGGGATTTTTTCTCCCTCTTCCAGTCACTTAATCTTTCGCCCCTGCTCCCTTGAGTAAAGAATATGTAGGTGGTACGAATACCTACTATAGTAAGGGCCAATGGCTGTGGTAATGCAATAATTGACTTTATTGCCTTGCCATTTTTGCATTGTGTATTTCTGTTTGTACAGAAAGACTGCCATTCCAAGTTTGGGGTACCTGTTTCCAATTCAATGTGTGTGTGTTGGTTTTTTTTTTTTTTTAAATCACTTTGTGATGGTTATTTAAGTATTAGCAGCTTCCTCTAAATCAGAGGTATATAATCTGAGCTCCTAAAGCTTCCTGTGGCTCCTGAAAGCCTTTGGCAATTCCTTTCTTTTTAAACACAACAGGGGTAGGTGGGAAAAACCACAAGGCACTGGAAACAGCATGAAGGGACTTGAATTGGTTTCACACAGCACATCTTGGGGAAAAAATATATTGTGCAGGATGGGAGACCACCAGGAAATTTTAGAGCCACAGACTAGCCTGGGAAGTCAGCCAAACATCCCCTTCTGCATTCTTGCCAAGAACATTATATGGATGTGGCCTTTCTGTTCACCGGGGCTCAAATCCATTCTTTTACGTATCTTTTGGGATCATCGATAAAAATGGATCAATTGATCATTTTAGGAGAGATGAAGAATTCAAGGCCTCTGTCCTATGGCTTCCAACAAAATTCAGGGGTTTTTTTGGGGGGGGGGGGTTTGCTGTGTTTTTGTTGTTTTTTTTCAATTGCACATCAAATGAGATGAAAAATTCAAGGCCTTGGTCTTTAGCTTCCAGCAAAATTGTTTGCTTCTTTTAATTGTACATCAAACCCCGCCTTCCCCCCCGTTTTGGTGTGACCAAAACATTTCCTTTGACAGTGGAATCTGCTGTGTACATAACCACCATGTGAGTTACTCAGATTTATTTTTCTTTTTTCTAATCCTTTGATCCCTCCGAGCATCCTACGACGGGCGAGGCCGGGTAGCTCAGTGGCCCGAGGCCTCGTTTGTCCACGCAAGGGGTCACCCAATCACTTTGGGCTGGGATCTGACCCTTGCCGTAAATACCCAGCGGTAGATTGCGGAGATAATATTCCAAAATTTGTCTCTTCTTGTTCCGTAACGGCACTACTCAAGCAACGGGGAAACTTTTGTGAGAACAGTGGTTCCAGGATAAATACCGATGTTTATATTCCGCTGCATTCTAGATGTACGTGTTTCAATTGAATTTGGAATAATATGGCTTGTGACAAGCTTCGGAAATCTTTCCCAGCTTCTTCTCCCGAGCAGAAACTGGAGGCTCAGGCCTCAAACTTTCTGCTTCATTTCTCCCACAACTCCACAACTCGCCCTACTCTTCCCTTAATTGTCGCCGTTCAAAACTGCGGGGGGACTACTTGTGACATCCTCTCAGTATTTACGCTGCCATCAGCTACGAGCCTGTGTGAGGGTCACACTCTCTGAATGTCATTAAGCCTAAAAACCACGACATGTTCAAACGCGGGACTTGTGTTTAAAAAAAAAAAAACCACACGCCTGCAAAGTTGCACAGGGGAAAAAAAAAAAAAAAAAAACAACGCAACACAAATCAAACAGGGTTTGCTTGTCCATTTTTGTACAACCGAAAGTGCACACGCTTGTAACTTGTACTTTTTTTTCTGGAAGATTGCCTGTTCTTGTGCTGTGTTATTGAAAACCTTTTTTTTTTTGCCAAGTCTGGATGTAAGTTTTTGCAATAAAAAGGAAACACAACCTTGAGAACCAGACCTTTAAAGTGTGTGTGTGTGTGTGTTGTGTTTTAAATTAATGCTCGCTTTTTTTATCTGCAGGTGGTTCTTGTAATTGAACCTAAAATTGTGATTGTAAAGCAAAGGTTCAAAAAAATTTAACAACCGGTTCTGTGCCAGGTTGCTGGGTGGGCGTGGCCCTGTTGGGCATGGCCTCGTCGGCCTCCTGTACCACAGCATGTTTAAAATAAAAACCCCAGGAGAAAACCCATCAATCAAAATATTTTATTTAAGAAAATTTATAGGGCTGTTCAATTCACTCTCAGTGACTCCAGATGGCTTACAAGCCTAATATAAAAAAATAAAAAGCAATGACACCCCCCCTCCACCCTCCTGGGAACACAATCACACAACCCATCAACCACCTGACAGGCTCCAACCAGGGGTGGGATTCTAGCAGTTCGCCCCTATTCGCTAGAACCGGTTGTTAACATTCTAAGCAGTTCGGAGAACCGGTTGTTAGAAGAAATTACTGGGCTAATCCTGTAAGGAAGGCAGGAAGGAAACATTCTGGTGTTGCTTACAGAAACTGCCTCTCCGTTAACCCTTATTACATTCTTGGCAAGTTTAGACTTCCTGTCTCAGGAACTTCTCTGGAGATTTTTTCCCCCTCCTTTGCTGGTCCTTTGCTTGTGTGGAGTGACCATTCCAAGTTACAATGGCGATGGAAAAAGTGACTTATGGCCATTTTTCACACTTATGACGGTTGCAGCATCCCCACAGTCATGAGAGGCCAGGCGAGGAGATGCGTGCCTCGATGTGAGTGATATGGAGTTGGCCACGCCCAGCCAATAACACCAAGCCATGCCCACTACCTAAGCCACGCCCACAGAACCTGTTGTTAAAAATTTGAATCCTACCCTTGGCCTTGCACCTACCTGGGATCCAAAATGGGCCACTTGGGGACCCCTGGAGAGGTGGGGTAGGCGGAGCCAGCCATGGTTGGGATTTTCCAGTTTGCCGAACCAACCATAAAATTAATATTCAATTTGCCCGAACCAGAGAGAAAACTGTGACTTACGGCCATTTTTCACACTTACGACGATTGCAGCATCCCCACAGTCATGAGAGGCCAGGCGAGGAGATGCGTGCCTCGATGTGAGTGATATGGTAGTAGCCCACTCCTGGTTGTAAGACAAAAAAAATTAAGATCCGTGGACTTCAGCCTTCCTTACCAAATTTTACAAAAGGGTCTGTTCTAACAGAGGACATCTGCACCACTCCATTCCCCAAAATCCAGAAACAGAGCTCTGGGTGTTTCCAAAACATTTCAAATTATTTTACAGAATACCAAATAACAAGAGTTGGAAGGGACCTTGGAGGTCTTCTAGTCCAACCCTTTGCTCGAGCAGATCCTATAGAAGTGTACTCAACTTACAATCAGAATGGAGCCTAACATTTCTGTGGCTAAGCAAGACAGATGCTAAGTGAGTTTTGCCCCATTTTACCGCCTCTCTTGCCGAAATTGTTAAGCGAATCACTGCACTTGTGAATTTACGAACACATTCTGACTTTGCTTGTCAGAAGGTCACAAAAGGGGAACCTGTGAACCCAGGACTTTGCAGCCGTCATAAATATGAGCCAGTGGCCAAGCAAGTCTGAATTTTTTTATCACGTAACCATGGAGAATGGCAGTCACAGTCATCAGTGTGAAAAACGATCCTGTCACTTTTCTCAATGCCATTGTGACTTTGAACGGTCACTACATGAACTGTTATAAGTCAAGGACCACTTGTCCCACAAGTGTCCAACCTTGGCAGCTTTTCATGGACTTCAACTCCCAGAATTCACCAGCCAACATGGTTGGCTGAAGAATACTGGGAGTTGGAAGTCCACAGGTCTTAAAGTTGCAGGCTGAGGAATTCTGGGAGTTGAAGTCCACAGGTTTTAAAGTTGCAGGCTGAGGAATTCTGGGAGTTGAAGTCCACAAGTCTTAAAGTTGCAGACTGAGGAATTCTGGGAGTTGAAGTCCACAAGTCTTAAAGTTGCAGGCTGGGGAATTCTAGGAGTTGAAGTCCACAGGACTTAAGGACGCAGGCTGGGGAATTCTAGGAGTTGAAGTCCACAGGACTTAAGGACGCAGGCTGAGGAATTCTGGGGGTTGAAGTCCACAGGTCTTAAAGTTGTAGGCTGAGGAATTCTGGGAGTTGAAGTCTACAGGTCTTAAAGTTGTAGGCTGAGGAATTCTGGGAGTTGAAGTCCACAAGTCTTAAAGTTGTAGGCTGAGGAATTCTGGGAAATGAAGTCAACAGGTCTTAAAGATGCAGGACAAGGAATTCTACAAAATGAAGTCCACAGGTCTTAAAGACGCAGGCTGAGGAATTCTGGGAGTTGAAATCCACAAGTCTTAAAGTTGCCAAGGTTGGACACCCCTACCCTTTGTATCAATCTGGTCAATTGACTCTCCAATTTCTTCTTTAAAACCTGCAGTGATGAGACCTTCACCCCTTAACATCTCTGCACCCCCACATCACAAAGAAACATGGGTTTGGGGTGCCCTCTGCTGGGGAAAAGGGGAAAACTATTTATCCAATTTGGCGGGAAGTGGAAAAGGCACCAAACTACAGTATTGCACTTCCTTTTGTTTCTCGCTCAGAATCACCCGCCAAAGGTAAGGAGTTTGGGGTGCTGGGAACGGCTACTTTCCCTCCCGCTCCTTTTGGGGGGGGGGCAGAAGCTTACCCCCTCCCCCATGCAAGGATGGGGTGGGGGAAGAAACCTATGCTCTACATGCATCCTCTTTAAAAAAAAATAGATTTTATAAAATAAGATTTATTTTCTTTTTCTACAAAAAAGGGGAGGCTGCACCTGCTACCAGTGTTTAAAATGTTGCATTTCCCACTTGGGGTGGCTCTCCTCGTGGTCTCTCATCCATGCAGGCACCAGGACCCGAGACGATGGAAAATAAAGCACTGGGGGTCCCTACATGGGTTGGGGCAGTGCGGGGGTGGGGTGGGCTCAGTGGGACCACACGGATGGCTTGCTGGAACGCGCCCGTTCGCAAGTTGACCGTGGCTTAAATGAAGCGTGTCAAGGCAGCCCAGGCGCTCTCAACCTGCCAGGACCGGGTCTTCTTTCCCACAGTCCTAGCTCAGCTTGGTCCCGCCTGATCCAACCCTCCAGCTATGGCTAAATGGCCTCCCTCACTTTCTTTCCTTCCTTCCTTCCCTCTTCTTCAATTCCTTTATTCATTCATTCATTCCCTGTCTCCCTCTTCCTTTCTTTCCTTTCTCTCCTTCCCTTCCTTCCTTCTTCCCTCCTTTCCCTATTTCTCTTCTGCCTGCCTGCCTGCCTCTCTCTCTCATTCCTTCTTTTGATCCTTTCTTTTTTTCACCTTCCTATGTTCTTCCAGCACGCTTGTTGCTTTTCTTTCCTTCCTCTCTCCCTCTCTCCTCCTTCCCCATTTCTCCCTTTCCTCCCTCCCTCTTTCTCCCTTTGCTTCCCTTATTTCCTTCCTTCCTTTTCTCCCTCCCTCTTTCTCCCTTTCTTCCCATTCCTTCCTCTTTTACTTCTTCCCTCCTTCCCTATTTCTCTCTTTGCTTCCCTTCTTTCCTTCCCTCTTTTCCCCCTTCCCTATTTCTCTTTGCTTGCATCCTTTCCTTCCTTCCCTTCCTCCCTCCCTCCCTCTTTCTCCCTTTGCTTCCCTCCATTCCTTCCCTCTTTCC